>JACVVK020000069.1:0-25000 GCA_018292915.2 Batillaria attramentaria
TACCACAATTCCCGTCACGTGTCAACCAATTTGCATACAAAACATCACATTCATTGCATAATTTTACCACAGTCATATCCGCTGTAGGTTTACATAATCACAATTCACTTTCTCTTCCTACACAAATATTCCTCTAACAACGATATCTACTGTCCATGGGGAAAACCGGTCTTGGTGGGCGGGACTCCAGCGTTGGTACCAGAGGCATCAGACGGGCCCGGGACAGGGGCGAAACCAGGAGGGGGTGGGGCCATCCCTGGCGGGTAAGCGGGGTCGTTGTAAGCGTGAGGAGTGGGTGTGGCTTCGGCGGTCTGGTAAGGTGGGGGCTGGACAGGCTGGGTGGGGATATATCCACCATAGGCCGTAGGGTACTGTGCGCTGGTTGCTGAAACAGGAAGGTAGTTGCAGATTTAAATAGGCATCAGTGTCTGTCTTGGAGTCGAGGGTGGGTGGGTGTTTGGGAGTTTAACGTCCTTTTCCACCACATACGGGTGATATCAAAGACGGGGCAACGATGAAAAAGCCAGCACAAATATTTGGCCCAAGCCGGGATACGAACTCACGACCCGAGCATTAGAAGTCCAACGCTCTACCATTCGGCCACCCCGGCTCCCCGTCTTGGAGTCGAAGTGGAACGCAGGGCTAGTTTTCTAAATACAGCTACGTATCCTGCGGAGGTCGTAGAATGATCGGGCTGTGTGTGTTTTACACAGAGACACTTCCAATTCTGAGATATTCACCTTTGTATCAGTACCACTGTCCAGCTGTACTACAATCACTGAACAACTACTACTACTACTACTACTACTACTACTACTACTACTACCACCACTACTACTACTACTACTACTGCTACTGATACTAACAACCTAAAAAAATAATGCAAATCTTATGAAAGTTGAGAAATGCTGTGCTTGTGAATTACACTTTTACAAAACGACTTGATACATTTAATCGTGTGTCACATATTATGCCTTTCGTGCACTTGAAACTTAACACAGTATTGTTACAGTAACGCGAAAATGTTGATAGAGTGTGTAACAGTGCCAAAATCCAAAAGGAAACATAGCTTTTTTTATCTACAAGATGAATGCGTCATGGCCATAGGGTCATTGCTCTGACAGGCGTAGGACGTTTATAAACGCGTTGTGGGACAAGCCCTGATATGCGAGTAACTTTCTTCCTGCTTCGGCCCCAAATGTTATCTACAGATAGTACAGATTTATCTTAAGCCATTGGAGAGGTGTACAACAGCTGTGGTCATCAGTCCTTCTTTTGCGAGATCTAGTGCACTAAACTGATATTATGTGATAATCAACACACACACACACACACACACACACACACACACACACACACACACACACACACACACACACACATCTACCACAAAAAACAATACAGATGTTGAAATATCACACTCTCTTCACTAATCGACCAGCGACACTAACTAAAGTAATTCCGCCTTCTCAACATTACGCTCTTAACACATCCTAAAGGACCAATCAAATCGTTGACGGAAGTGACGTACCTGTGTATACTACAGCCAGATTGTTCTGCCCGTATGCAACCTGCGAAGCCCTCACAGTGCGTCCGGTGTGACCTGGACGCTTAATACAGCAGCACACAGCGGCGATGATCACAATGAGGAGGGCGATACCGCCAATCACGCATCCGACGATCAAGCCAACTCTGAAATATAAACGACAACACATTAGGTCTAATAAGAAGAAGAAGGTTCGAACTCACGACCCGAGCATTAAAACTCCAGCGCGGTAACATACGACTATCCAGGATCATTCCTTTTCGAGGGGAGGAGTGGGTGTGGACACTAAAGAGTAGTGTACTAAATAAATGAACTGACTAACGAAGTGCATCTCTTTCATTTTAGGGCTATTCCAAAATGCCTACTGTCAGTTTCGCACGTTTCTCAGTAGCCAGACTGGCTTTGACTTAACTCTTAATAGCCCATGCAAAACTCGCAATTTCACTTGAAATCCTCAGATCACTAGAGGCCACTTCAAGCCACTATTATTATGCAGCCTGCAGCGGTCTCGGGCCTAGCGGGAAAGCCCATGCCTTGTGTAAAGGTGGCTTGAAGTGGCTGCTACTGGCGTACAATGTCTGGGGGGGGGGGGTGTTTGTTTGTTTGTTTGTTTGTTTTGTTTTGGTTTTTTTTTTTAAACATCTTTTCATATAGTGGACAGGGGATGGTTCGGCTCGGTCTCTAAAGAGATGACTGCTGTCAGTTTCGCACTTTTCTTAGTTGCCAGGTTTGCTTTCACTCAAATAAGGCTGTTTAAACAAATTATGCCTTTCCCTATTAACATAATACTATTGTACGAAGAATTCCGTCTAGTGTTTCAGCGTCTAAAGCCGAAACTGCGTAACTGACACGGGTTTTGGAGTTACCCTTTGATTAGATCTGTTCAGAGTCAACTCACGACGCTGAGCAGCAGTATTCACTTGGATAGTATCCACAGCATCCATAGGCACAGTACGTAGTGCTGTAGGTGATGCCTGTCCAGTAGTATTTGTGAGTTGTACACGTTTCACCAGCGCAGAATCCTGCCACGACATATTGTTGCGGGTGTATATCGCGTGACAACAACGGGGTCGTCGTTGACCCCCACCAACAATAACAACAGCAAGAGCAAGACTAACAGTGCGCGCGCGCGCGCACGCACACACACACACACACACACACACACACACACACACACACACACACACACACACACACACAAAGAGACACACACACACACACACACACACACACACACACACACACACACACACACACACACACACACACACACAAAGAGACACACACACACACACACACAAAGTGATATCACATGACGTATTCAACTCTTTCATTCTCTCCTTTAGCAGTCCAGTTTAGTAACCAAATGACGCCAGCTGCTTAATGCACTGTACACTTATAGAACAACATAATGATAATTATGCCGACCAGAGTCGACACAACGGTTTTAGGTGTTATTTTGTGTCCCAAGTGATTGAGTCTGATGCACAGATCCAGCACATTCGATGAAAGGCTTTCTACACGCTGTTGTGTGCCTGTCGTACGTATTGAGACTTTAAAGTTCACATTTCACCCGGCGAGAGAGCCGCGGGTGTGTGTGTGTGTGTGTGTGTGTGTGTGTGTGTGTGTGTGTGTGTGTGTGTGTGTGTGTGTGTGTGTGTGTGTGAGTTTAATGTCCTTTTCCGACACATAAGAGTGATATCATAGACCGGGCAACGAGAAAAAGGCCAGCACAGACATTTGGCCCCAGACGGGATCCGAACTCACGACCCGAGCATTGGGAAAGAGTCGCGGAATGGAGAACAAGCTCACAGCATGCATGCATGAACAGTGAAAACGAGTGACACTGTCCAAATCAAATGGCGACCCACTTTTCCTATGGGTGACTGGCCCGAATTTCCCATACACCAGCACCTGAGCTAGAAGATGATTAACAATATCAATATTTGACATGACCATGATTTGCAGTGTGGGTGTGATATCATTTGATATCGGTACTTACCTCCAAAGCCAAGCAGCAGTATCGCTGTGGTAAAGCATATCCCACCACTCGCCATTTTGTTTCTTTATTTCAGTGTAAGGTGACGTACAAGGGCGCCGGGAAAGTTCTTTGCTAGCCGGGTAACGTTATCAGTAGACAGCCCCCCAGTTTAGCTGAGTACCGTACTGCTTTCAGTCAGAGCGAATGTGTTTTGGTATACATGTATTAGTGCAGTTTACAAGCAGCAACGAACAGCAAGAGCAAGGACTACCAGATATTCAAGATCATTTCTGCCCATGGCTGTTAGAGGTGCCAACTCAAGCAGAACGCACACGAGAGAGAGAGGGGTGTGTGTGGGGATCGAGGCGAGAGAGAAAGATTAGAGCGAGTGAATGTGCAGCGTGAATGTGCAGCGTGAATGCCGGAATGGGTGTGTCAATGAGTGTTGAATGTGACAGGAAATTTTATTATGTGGTAGTGTGTTTTATTCTTGATTTTAAGTAATTTTACTGGTCAAGACTGTCTGTTTTACTTTTTTTTGTAGTCTTTTTTATCAAAATGTTTATCAGTTGTGTGTCTTATTAGTATGCGGGCCAGAACTGCAATTTCCCAAATCTGGGATCAATAAAGTATTCTGTATTTTGTTTTATAAAGCGAAAACGGCCGCTTTCGAAGCTCTAAGGTTGTTTGCCAGATAGAAGGATGTTTCATTTGGCCATTGCAACCATTTTCGCGACTTTGTGGCTTCTAATATCAGAGAAATACGACTTTCTTTGAGCCTGCGGCACAGTACATTCTCAGCCTGTTTCAGAGGTTATTGCCTGCATGAGCTGTCTCCCTTGCCGCAACAAGCACGCATTTTTCGTGGCAGAGCACAAAGCGGGTCTGTGTATGCACGGGGGACAACTCATGCATGCAATAATCTCGAAACAGGCTGAGAATGTACTGTGCTGGTGAATGTGACAGTTTTCACCGCTTCTGTACACGCTGTGAAATAACACGGGGACCTCAAAGTTGTTCGCAACTGTCCACTTTCCTTGTCACAGAGCATTTTTTGTTTTTTTCCTTCTTAGGTATCACTTAGCTCGGCTCGGTCTCGGTTAGCCCGACTTGGCCGTCGTCGTAGGGGCCTAGAGTTATCGACGGACCCGGTGTCACAGGATTATTTCGGAACCGGACGAATGGGAACCATTCCGATTTATCCTGGCCATGGTGGCAGGATTTTTCAGAACCATTCCGATTTATCCTAGGATATCCTAGGATAAATGGGAAAAGGGTTAGGGTTAGGTTATCCTAGGATATCGTAGGGTTATCCTACGATAAATGGGAATGGTTCCGATTTATTTCCGAAATATTCTACGACACCGGGACAGGGTTGGCATCACACTACTAAGACACACTGACAAATACACGCACAGACAGGCTTTTGTCAGCTGACTGACACGTTATCAGTGTGGTTACCACTCGCGACACTGTAGCTGAGTTTTCCTATGCGCGCTAAAAACATAGATGGCGCATAATATGTTGACGCCCCCCCCCCCCCAACCCCAACCCCAACCCACACCCGACAGTTTGTAAAACGAATCGATGGCGACGCTCAATCACTGCATTTACGTCATCCACATTACTCACAAAACTCTATATTTTATACAACCGTTTATTAAAGATAATCGCCCGTCCACACTAAATTCAGTTTGAATGGTATTGTCGTAACAATATTCTGAATTAACAGTGTACTCGAGATTAATCTCAGAATCTTCATGAATGGCAAGGGAAGCAAAAAAGGACGGATTCAGACAAATAAACCTAGTGTTCCAGTGTATTAATCAATCGACACGGTCTTTTTCTGACGTGGCCCAAACAATGTGTCACACAACACCCATTTCATATCACCCGTATGTGGTGGAAAAGGACGTTAAACCCTCAAACACCCACCCACCCACCCATTTATTGCATACTCTGCTTTGGTTCCTTCAAACCTTGATGTACATGTACCGGTCATTTTATTTCGTGTTCTATTTTAGTTCCTTCGAACTTTGATGTACCGATCATTTTATTTTGTGCTCAGTTTTAGCTCCTTCAAACAGTCATGTACCGATCATTATATTTTATGTACCGATTCCTTTATTTTGTGCTCTATTTTAAGCTCCCTCGAACTTTGATGTACCGATCTCTTATATTTTGTACAACTTTAGGTCATAACTGTTTTGCCCTTTGCGCTTAAATAAAGTCGTTTTTCCACCATAATGTTGCTTTGCGCAGTGTAGATGAATAAACACGGTTTTATGTGTAACATGTAAGCCTTGTTTTCGTGTTGAAGGTCAAAGAAAATTTATTAGAATTTATGGACGGTCATGCTAACCAAGCGTACACACACAAAAGCAGCAAAAGCAACTCTAGAACAGTTATTGCCATTTCGTAGACATCTGACAGAAAGCAAATATACAGATTATATGTGTTTTTAAAAAAAAAACCCAAACGGTTTGTCGTTATGAAGACACAATTGTTCGTTGTTTTAAAAGAAATTTCGATGTCAAACTTCAAAATAAATGTAAAATGGATGTAAAGAATTCAAAACTGCGAGTTTTTGCATTAAGTTTGTAGGCTGGATTGTTATTACACATTTTCATCAAAAAGCTTACACAACAAAAAGAAGCGTAAAAAAATTATATAAACTAGTGTCCAAAAGAAACGACACCAAGGGTTGGCAAGGACATACAATAAAAGCAGAACAATACAGAAATTTCAGAGTGGTATATTTCATTAGCAAATGTTTCCGGTATTCCCGAGCGCAGACGCTGTATTTGGGACGTGGGATACGTAAACCTATGTTTTTATGCCTCGGGGATCACTTTGCACAAAAGCATTCTGACAACAGTTTGGTATCGTTTCTTTTGGACACTAGTTTATATGGCACTCTTTGAGATATAATTTACGCAAAGCAATATGAGACCGACTCTGTTGTTGGACTAAGGGACTCGGACAAAATCTGCATTATTTGGAAAGTATATGGCGAAAACAAACTATAAACGCCTACAGCTGAACTGTTGTTCAACGTTCACGTTGTTTTTCGTCCTGTACAATCTCTAATTTAATTGTAGTGCTGTTTCTTATGTTAATTTGATGTGTATCATTGTCTTTGTTTGTCCACCACACACAAATTTCCCTCTGGGATAATAAAGATTGATTGATTACATGTTAAAAATCCCAGTGATCCTAGTGGTGGATATTAAAATGGGCATGGGCTAATTTCTCCAAAGACATAGATCGACTTAAGCTGCTTACGATGATGAAAAGAAGCAGGATGCAATTAAGACATGCGCAAAATTAATTATTATTCTATGAGCGCTCGTTAGGGTGATATGAACTACAATGTAACCTACTGTCGGTTTGTACAAAAGCTGTTACCAGTAAAAACTTTTGATGAAAATCATTGTTAAAAATGCAATAAAATAAAGAAATAAAGGGTAACAAGGGAAAGTGAAGGAGAAACCACAAAAGGAAAAGGAAAAGCCAACGACAAAAAAAAAAGAAACAAACGGTCAAAAGACAAAACAAAATTCAGAAGTGATTCTTAACGGACCCTCTTTCCGATTCCCTTAAAACATTCTACTGATCGGTCATACCACTTAGATACCGAGCGTTCTGACACAACATATTCCTGTCACGTGACAACCAATTTGCCTACAAAAATTACATTTATTGTGTCATTTTAGCATAGTCAGTCGTACCCGTTCGGAGGTTTACATAATCACAGTTCACTTTTCTTTTTTTTCAAACCAGGGTGTTTCCCCTCAAAGATTTTACTGTCCCTAGGGGAAAGCAGTCTTGGTGGGCGGGACACCAGCCATGGTTCCAGAGGCATCAGATGGACCCGGGACAGGGGCGAAGGCAGGAGGGGGTGGGGCCATCCCTGGCGGGTAGGCGGGGTCATTGTAGGCTGGAGGAGCGGGTGTGGCTTCAGCGAACTGATAGGCAGGGGGTTTGACAGGTTGAGCGGGGTTATATCCACCGTAGGCTGTTGCGTACTGCCCGCTGGTTCCTGAAACAAAGAGAATGAGACAGTCGTAGCTTTCAAGGTTAACAGTTTCCGTATTCAGTACAAACTAGAAGTTCTGGCGTATCGTCATTTCGATAGTGCTTTACCCCTTTATAAATATTGCCCGCTTCATTTCACAAACCGTCACGTACCCTCCGCTCATCCAGTGAAAAGCTCCTCAAACTTCGGCTCCTAGGCAAAATTTGAAATCTTTTGACCAATGCTGTTTCCGATTTACAGTCGAACCTGCCAAGGCGGTCACCTGTATAAGCCATGTCACTGTCTAACCTGGTCACCCCAGAGGATCCCCTGACATGCTAACTGTCACACCGGTGACGCGGCTAAGCCGCAAATCCAACCGGCTGTCGGCCGCAGTGACTGTTTTAGGCCGGAAAAGCGCGACACACATGCGGTGATGTGCAAGAATGCTGCCAGGAAAGCTAAGAACTGAAATGAATTTGATCATATTGTTATATGCACATATCAGTAAGACTTTCATCTTCCCACCCAAAGCGATTTTATATCGAAAATTTTATTCATGTAAGGACACGAGTCATATTTGTTCGACTGCAATGAGACTCGAGAGCTATTTTGCAGTTTAACACGAAGCTGACAAAAAATACCACGTTAATTCCAGTAGTTTCAAAACAGACACGTATCCGTGATATCTTTGTGACTTGCATCCCAAATTTTGTGACGTAGAATGCTTTAGTGTTTTCGCAATTTAAAAAAATATCAGAGCAGTGCGAAATCCTCGGCTAAGAACCGGCCAACCGTCTGGTTTGATGCTGGCTATGAACCTGCTGCCTCCTTGGATATGAACCGGCCAATAGTCCACATTTCTGGCTGAAGAAAAGTTGCGAACAACGAAGGTGTCTGCGGTATTTTTAACAGTTACACGTTTGCATACTGACACGGTCACAACAGGAAATACCAACGCAGCATTTAGTTAGACAACTTCAAGGTCATTCCGTACTATCTGAGCTATACATCACTAGCGCCAGTGAATAGACCTGGAAGTCTTAATCTATGATCCCATGTAGTTAGGTGACTGTTTCTCATGTGAATGCCAGGGAAACTGTGGAAAACATGTATTCATATAATTATTAGGTTTGGATTTGTTTTGTTTATGGAAAGAAGACATCGACTTTACCCAGTAACCCCATCCAGAGATTTTTTTAATGGAAAGGAATAATAAAAGTATTATAACCAACAAACCATCCAAAAAGTGAGAGGAGGAACACTTACAGTGGTGCGATGAATTTTTTTTTTTTTTTTTAATTTCGTGTGAAGATGGAGATGAGAATGAAAATGAGTATGAAAGATGATTTGGAGTTATGGCTTCAAATGTATGATTTGTGGTGTGTATCAGTGCACGTGTGTGTTGGTTAGTGTTAATCAGTGTGAGTGTGTGCTGGTTTGTTAGGTGTCTGTAGAAGTGGTGTGCGTGGGCATCTGTGTGGGTGTGTGGCTGGGTTTGGAAGTAACGTTTTTTTCTGCAGTGTGGTGAAGGTAAGAGTGGTCTGTGTGTTCTGTCTGGTGTGGCGTATGTGGATGTTGTGTATGGGTGTCGTGGTTTCAGTGCAGGGTATTTGGGGTGTGATGAGGATGATGTGGGTGCAGATGTGGATGTGGATGTGAATGGTGTGTGCGTATAATTATGTTGATGAGGGTGGTTTAGATGCGGATGTGGAAGATGTTGATGTACGTTCAGGTTTGCTTGATGAGGGTGCTTCAGGTAGGGGTCCAGATGAGGGTGGTTCAGGTGTGTGTGTGGATGAGGGTGGTGGTTTGGTTGAGAGTGGGGCAGATGTGGATGAGTGTGAGGGTAGTGTAAGTGTGGATGGGGGTGGTGCAGATGTAGATGTGGTTTGTGTGTGCACAGGTTTAGGTGTGGATGCAGGTGTTTGTGTAGGTGTGGGCATGCGTAAGCGTGGTGGTAGAGGTGTGTTATTAGTGCATGCGTCAAGTATTGTCATATGTGGTGTCTGTTCCTGTACGTGTGATCATGTGTTTCAATCTGTCCATTATGTTCATTATGTTGTCTGTAAGTGTTGTTGTGTTCAGTAGGGAGTAGACTTGATTGTTGTGGTATGATTGAAGGTCCATTATGCGGTGTATGAGTGCACTTTTGATTCTAAGGTTGATGTCTGTAAGTAAGTTTTGCATAAAGAAGTGTGTTGCGCCTGGTAGTGTGAGATGTGGTGCATAATTATGTGAGTGTCGCTGGAAGTATGTTGTTGGTGGTGGTGTTGTGTGAGTGGATGTCAGTGATGAGTTGGTTTAGTTGGTGTGCAATGTAGAAGTGTTGCAGTGCTGTGTCAGTGTCTCTTGTGTATGTGTCCATGGGTTTGTCGAATTCTCTGTTAATGATTTCCAATTCCTCTGAAGTGATTGTGTATTGTGTCGTGGTTTGTGTTGCGTGTTCTGTGTTTGTATCTGTGGTGTGTGTCATGGTGTGTGTTATGGTGTTTGTTGAGTGTTCTGTGTTTGTGTCTGTAGTGTGAGCTGTGGTGTGTGTTGCGGTGTAAGCTGGGGTGTGTTCCGGTGTTGTGTAGGTTGAAATATTTTCAGGTGATGATGATGAGAAGAGTGAAGATGGATAATTGATATTGATAGATGAGGATGATGTCTGTGGTGTGGTCATTTCTGTGGAAAGAAAATAAGTAGTTCAGTAAATATGGTTGTCTTTGTTTCTTTTATCTTAATTGTGAAGCGAGGAGATATGGTTGTGGAAAAAAGGAGGAGGGGGGGGGGAGGGGGTTGAAATTGGAAGGGTAGGGAAATATTTTTTGATAATAACACTGGTAGGTTATTATCCACTACGTTCCCTGACAGTTTCATCTGAAATGGGACACCTAAAACCCCCTTAATCATAATATTCGCATAGGAGAAAAGAAAGGAGAAGCTGGTCGGTTCTTAGCCACGCACAAACCAAATAGAGGTTGGTTCTTAGCCGGGGCGAGTGCCGGTTCATAACCACAAAATGTTCACTACCAATTTTCTTTCTCGAACTGCGCGCGATGTAAGCCACAAATTGCAATAATTTTCTAGGTATGGCCGCAAGACATATTATAAAACTAGGACGTTTTCATAAACTTGACTTTCCTTTCTGTAATTTTATATTATCGCGAATGAAAGTGAATTTTCTACAGAAAACGAGACTAAATTGTTTCCAACGTGAGTGTACGCGCAAGTAGCACCACAAAAACCACTTACGAGTTGAACAGAGACCTTTTGCGACAAGACAGGCCAACCTCAGGTCGAGACAAGCTTTCACGTGTACAGCGCAGATGATTTTCTGAGAGAAGTCGCGTGCGGCCAAGCAACGCTACCGCTCAACGCCGCAAGCCGGTCAGAATTGGGATAGCCGCGTCACCGGTGTGACTGTTGACATGTCACCTTGGATAACCCGGTCACACCTGTCTAAAGCGGCCAGTTTGGCCCCGTCCCTTGGGTGACCGCCTTACACAGGTTTGACTGTACCACCCCAGTAGTGTGGAACTCTCTGCCTGCTAGCGCGATACAACAGCCTACTCTGGCATCCTTCAAATTAGATATTAAAACCTACCTGTTCCACTGAACTGGCATTCTACTGATTCATGTAACCGAAGTACCTGCTGTTTAAGAGTGTGTTTGTTTTATGTGCGTGTGAGTGATGTGTGAATGCGCAATGTGTGAATGAGTGTCAATGAGTTGACTGTCAAGAATTGCGCAGTAGAATTGTGATTTCTTATTAGTATTCATTATTTAACAACGAAATGTAGAAACAGCCATCCGTTCTGTCGTGAAGTGCAAGACAGGTCTAACGTATTTTGAGGAGGTTTCAGGACTATCACGCTATGACTGTTTTAGAAACAGGCAGTTTCTGATCTGAGATATTCGCCTATTACTGCTACTACTTCTACTACTACCTTTACTTCAACTAATCCTTGAAACTGTACCTATCTATGCTGATCAATGCACATTAAAATCGATATACAGTTCAAGCATTTGCCACCTTAAGGTATTATACTCGTTCTTGCACCTATAGCTTATCACGGACAGTGCAGTGACGCAAAGTTATTGATCAGGTGTTCGAGCGGTGCAAAATTCCAAAAGCAAACAGAGCTTGTTATCTATCAAATGAATGTGTCATGGCTAGGGTCACGGCTCTGACAGGCCTAGGACATTTATAATTGTGTTTACTTTTCGCGCAACTTTCTTCCTGCTTCGGGCAGAACGTTACCTGAAGCTTTAGGGCCCAAGGCGAAGTGTAGAATAACTGTGGTAGTTTACTTCATCGTCTTTGGACAGAGAGAGACGGGGTAAGTGGGTGGGTGTTTGGGGGTTTAACGTCCTTTTCCACCACATACGGGTGATATCAAAGACGGGGCAACGATGAAAAAGCCAGCACAAATATTTGGCCCCAACCGGGACACGAACTCACGACCCGAGCATTAGAAGAGAGAGAGAGAGAGAGAGAGAGAGAGAGAGACACACACACACACACACACACACACACACACACACACACACACACACACACACACACACACACACACACACACACAACCTTTTTTAAAATACAGATTTCCAATATTATACTCTTAATACATACTAATCACCCAACCACACTAACAGATCTCAGAAATCACATTATCGTACTCCTAACACATCCCAACGGACCGATCAAACGGAAGACGGAAGTGACGTACCGGTGTATACCACAGTCACATTGGTCCGCCCGTTCGGATTCTGCGCAGGCGCCACCATACGTCCGTTCTGGCCTGGACGTTTGATGCAGCAACACACCAAGGCGATGATGAAACAGAGGAGGGCGATACCGCCTATCACACAGCCAACGATCAGACCCACCCTGAAAGAAAAATAATTGTCATGTAACAACAACAACAACAACAACAAACAGCAACGAGAAAATATTTATACATCTTGTGGTACCATTGCAGTAGTAAGGGAACCGGTCTGCCTCCCCCCCCCCAGCCCCCACCCCCATCCCCGTCCCCAGGGGGAACGCTTCGCCATAGCACAGCGCCACTACAAAATTTAAAAATAGAGAACTATGGTAAAATAGTGTCACTAGCAAGCTTTCTTGGTGGTACATGTTTTATATGAAAGAAAAAAAGACAGAAAAGGAAACAATGAAACATTGACATAGGATCCGGGGAAGGTGAGGGGCAGGGGAGGGGGATCGGGGGATATTCACCCCTCTCACCCCCCACCCCGTCCCCTTGTTTAGAGGGGGACGGGGGGGGGGGAGAGAGTATTTGATACCCCCTTCCCCCCCGAAAATGTCAGTCTACAAATACCCATACGTTGTGGGAGTATTGCCTCTCCTGTGTGAATGTCATCGCCCTGTTGTAACCTAACTTTACCATTGTTAAGTACTTGTCCTGAATAGTTTGTCCTTTGTCCACACAACTCACTCCGATGAACAGCAGTATTCATTCGGGATGTATCCACAGCATCCATAGGCGCAGTACGTATGCTTGAAGGTGTACGTGTATAAAGGCCAGTTGCGCACTCTCGCAGTTGTACACGTTTCACCCGCCCACGAACCTGCCAGTACATACTAGGCGTGTTTGGTAGGACTTCGCGAGGAGGACTTCGCTGAGCAGCGTAACCCATTTACATGTAGATTAGGCTCACACGGCTGCCAACGCGCTGAGATCAGCCAGGGGTACCCCTGACGTGCCTCATTTACATGAAAATGGGTTACGCTGCTCACCAAAGTCCTCCGTACTAAGTCCTACTAGATATGCCTGATGCTTCACCTGTATCGATTAGCATCAACAACAACGACGCCTACATCAACAACAACAATAACATCATATCAGTAGTATAGTCAAGTGAAAAATAGCCCCCAAAAGTGGAGATCTCTCTGAATAATAATGATAATAATAATGGGTATTTAAGGGACGCCCTCCCTCCCGCAGGAGCTCAGGGCGCCTTACAGCCAACACGCACTCACTCACACAGAAACGAAAACACACGCAACATTCCTCCACACATACATTTAACTACAACTGACATGCAGAGGCTCAGCTATAAGCTTTAAACACCTGTACAAAACTGGCAGGGTAGCTTTTTAGGTAGCAGGTGGTGGTGGTGGTGCCATTACCCTGCTTTAGCTGTTACTGAAAAAAACAGTAACGTTGTCCACCTCCCACAAACGAGGACGCACAGGTTTGGACTTTAGGGAGGTAAAAATAGTGTTGCTGGTGGTGATGATGGCTACGAGGAAGAGGATGAAGGGAAAGAGGAGGCAGGGCCAGCTCCCGTTCGACCCAAACTTGTCATCACTGCCAAGCTTGCATGGGGCTGAGATGGCAAATTTGGGTCGAATCAGAGTTGGTCGAGTTTGCATTGGGCCGAGATGACTTGCCAAGTCTATCATCTCGGCCAAATGCATACTCGGCCAATCCTAATTCGACCCAAAACATGTCATCTCGGCCCAATGAAAACCTGGCCGAGATGACAAGTTTGGGTCGAAGTAGGCTTGGCCGAGTTTGCATTGGGCGAGTAGACTTGTCAACCTGTCATCTCGGCCCAATGCATACTCGGCCAATCCTAATTCGACCCAAAACATGTCATCTCGTCCCAGTGAAAACTTGGCCGAGATGACAAGTTTGGGTCGAAGTAGCTTGGCCGAGTTTGCATTGGGCCGAGTAGACTTGTCAACCTGTCATCTCGGCCCAATGCATACTCGGCCAATCCTAATTCGACCCAAAACATTTCATCTCGGCCCAGTGAAAACTCGGCCGAGATGACAAGTTTGGGTCGAAGTAGGCTTGGCCGAGTTTGCAATGGGCCGAGTAGACATGCCTAATCTGTCATCTCGGCCCAATACATACTCGGCCAACCCTATTTCGACCCAAACTTGTCATCTTGGCCAGGTTTTTACTGGGCCGAGATGGAATGTTTTGGGTCGAATTAGAATTGGCCGAGTTTGCAATGGGCCGAGTAGACTTACCTAATTTGTCATCTCGGCCCAGTGCATACTCGGCCAATCCTAATTCGACCCAAAACAGTTCATCTCGGCCCAGTAAAAACTTGGCCGAGATGACAAGTTTGGGTCGAAATAGGGATGGCCGAGTTTGCAATGGGCCGAGTAGACTTACCTAATTTGTCATCTCGGCCCAATACATACTCGGCCAATCCTAACTCGACCCAAAACATGTCATCTTGGGCCAGTGAAAATTTGGCCGAGATGACAAGTTTGGGTCGAAGTAGGTTGGCCAGGTTTGCAATGGGCCGAGTAGACATGCCAAACCTGTCATCTCGGCCCAATACATACTCTGCCAATCCTAACTCGACCCAAAACATGTCATCTCGGCACAGTGAAAATTTGGCCGAGATGACAAGTTTGGGTCGAAGTAGGCTTGGCCGACTTTGCAATGGGCCGAGTAGACTTGCCAAACCTGTCATCTCGGCCCAATGCATACTCGGCCGATTATAATTCGACCCAAAACATTTCATTTCGGCCCAGTGAAAACTCGGCCGAGATGACAAATTTGGGTCGAATTACTGTTGGCCGAGTTTGCAATGGGCCGAGTAGACTTGCCAAACCTGTCATCTCGGCCCAATGCAAACTCGATCAACCATAACTCGACCCAAATTTGTCATCTCGGCCACGTGTAAACTCGGCCGGGATAACAAAATTTGGGGTCAAACAGGAGTTGGCCCTGCCTCCGCTTTACCTTCAACCTCTTTCTCGTAGCCATCATCACCACCACCACCACAATTTGTTTTTGCCTCCCTAAAGTCCAACGCTGTGCGTCCTCGTTCGTGGGAGGTGGGCAGCGTTACTGTTTTCTCAGTAACGGCTAAAGCAGGGTAATGGCACCACCACCACCACCTGCTTCTTAAAGAGCTACCGTGCCTGGTCTGTAAGTCTGGTTTCAGCCGCCGTCAGGGCTCAAAGGATGTTGTGGGTTAAATCCATCCACAAGTACAAGCCGACGGTGTGACTTTTCTCCTCCTCCTCCTCGTCAACCCCCCCCCCCTCCCCCCCCCCCCCCAAAAAAAAACACCTCTACCTCCCTAAGGTTCAACCCTGTTCGTCCTCATTCGTGAGAGGTGGCCAACGTTACTGTTTTCTCAGTAACGGCTAAAACAGGGCAATAGCACCACCTGTATACGACACTTTAGGCAGTCCAGTCATTAAAAAAAAAAAAAAAAAAAACCCTGGGTGTCTTTGGGGGGTGTAAAGGTGACTTTTCATGTGCAACGGTATGTGCTTGTGCGATGCTGTACATAAGGATCTTCATGTGCAACTGTGATGAAAATGCCCTGGACTTGGTTAATTTTTTAGAACCTGTACTTTTAAGCTATGCTGTAGAGCGTGTGTGTGCAGTTTCTGCAGGTATCACGATCAGCCAGGGAGAGCGCTAGCACTGACAGCGATAAGATCGCTTCTTTCCCCAGCGCTGTACAGCGATCCCGCTCGCGGCCAGTGTTTACTAAGGCGAGTAGTGTCCCTTGTCAATAGGTCAAGGCGGTGATTATCTCCCTTTTTTAAGGAAGGTGTTGGTTTTTTGTTGTAATTCTAGTGTCTGGAGGGCAACAATCTGGTTTATATTTATTGGAAAATGTCGAGTAAGATGTATTGGAACTATGGAAGGAAAGGCTTAAGGTTTTAGAAGCAGAACGCGGTAAAATATTCCCTAGTCTTTTTAAGTACTCTGAGTCTACCTTTTTCTAAACGAGTTTGATATCGGTCGGGTGGCCAGGTCTAATTTCGGAAAATTTTAAGTAAGTGTAGGACACACCTTACCGAGTCTATGCTTGCATAGGCGCCAAGGGGCACGGAAATCTTTCACTCTCTCGAGTGCCTGGTGTCGTTGCGTGATTAATGTGTGTTGTGTTGGTGTCTACCGCCGTCCTGACAAACAGCATTCAGGCATCAGCATAGCGGACATAGCACACTACAACGTAATTCATGGAACTCGAGCAGGCGGCACTACACAACGATGTGTGTGTGTGTGTGTGTGTGTGTAAAACGTCATATACCAGACGACAACAACAACACGAAACTACCAAACAAACCAGCTCACACACGGTAAGTCCTCCTTTTTTTCTTTTTCCTTGTTTTAATCCCCCACCCCCTTGATGACGTCACAGTGGTCACTTCCAGTCACTTCACCCCACACACACCATCCCACCTGGCACCACCAACATCCAAGGGACACTACTCCTACCCTATTCGTTAACATTACCCCCCCCCCCCCCCCTACTTAATGATGACAGAGAGATCCCCACTTTTGGGGGCTATTTGTCACATGACTATACTAATACATGTACTACTACTCATATCAAACATAACAACAATAATAATAATATAATAGTTACTTATAAAGCTCTTATTCTCAGTGAGCTCTTATTATCAGGTTTTTTTTTTGTTTTGTTTTTTTTTTGTTTTTTTTTTGGGTTTTTTTTGTTTTTTTTTGGGGGGGGGGGGGTAATTGTATAATGCCCGTCGAATGTCCCTCATCAGATTTAGTAAAGTTTAATTGAATAGAATTGAAAACAAAACAAAACAAAAACAAAAACAGAAAAAAACACGCGCCAGTGACAACAGTTATACTGCACTGGTAACTCAAAAGAGTCTTCAGTTATTACACACAGAATGTGCTAAAGACTAGCATAATAAACCGCGTAAATGATAACCCAACAGATAAACTTGTAACACGTTATCACTTCCTCTTGACATGGCAAACCAACATATTCAACTCTTAGTGTAATCGTCGTACGTGCAATATATATATTGCGGCTGTAACCACAGTCTCACCGGAGATCTATCCCAGAGATGTGTTTTTCTGGTGCATATGTACGGTACACTAAAATCTGTCTAAATTTGTGGCCTACTCACAGCTGACGTATTTTTCAAAACTGTGCTTACTCCTCAGCTGTGTCATGTCCGCTATGCCCTTGCCATCTTTTAGTTTAGATTTCTTAGTTTAGTTGCATAGTATTAGACTTGGACATCACACATTACTTTAGGATCTGTGTTTAATATGTATGGATTTGTATGTCTAGATAAATTAATGTGTGTGTGTGTGTGTGTGTGTGTGTGTGTGTGTGTGTGTGTGTGTGTGTGTGTGTGTGTGTGTGTGTGAGCCAGAAGAAAATTTTCTGCCATCGACAGACAATAAAGTTATATTGAATTGAATTGAATTGAATTGAATATAAGTTTGATATCAGCTCTTACCTCCGAAACAAAGCAGCAGCACCGCTGTCGCAAAACATATCACGCCCGTCGCCATTTTTGTTTCTTCATATCAGTGTAAGATGACGTACACGGGTGTTGTGAAAGTCTTTCGCGAACCGGGTAACTTTATCAGTAGATGTGTCATGCTTTAGCTGAGTACCGTACTGGTTTCAATGAAAACCAAATCCGGTAATAGGATACCCGCTGCGCTGTCCCGTCCAAACTACTGACATAAACACATGATATATAAATGGATACGGCGTCTGCTGCAGATGACGAGGCACTGGGTTCAAATCCCTTAGTGGGCAGGAATTGGGTTGGGGAAATTTCTTTCGCAAATTGAGTGAAAATTCACGTGCAGACTCGTTTACGGTGCGTTTGTCGCCCTTCTGTACACGAGCACACATGAATATTCGAAAACGTTGAAAACCCTCACCATTTTAATATGAGAGGGGCTATGGAGTGGAAAACGCGCAATGCAATCAGGAAGAGAACTAGCGACAACAAGACCAGTAAACAAAAGTGAAACTCCGTGTCCTTTATGTCAAAACGAAGACCTTTAGTCGGCGTAGTTTTTGTGGAGGCATGTTGTGTAAAGTGCTTTTGAGTGAGTGAGTGTGTCCATTGTAAGGCGCTCTGGGTTCCCGATACAAGGAGGGCGTCCCTTAAAAATTCATTTTATTATTATTATTGTGTAAAAGAAAAAGACACAAAAAAGGCGGCTGTAACCAGTCTCACCGGAGATCTATCCCAGAGATGTGTTTTTCTGGTGCATATGTACGGTACACTAAAATCTGTCTAAATTTGTGGCCTACTCACAGCTGACGTATCTTATCGCTACAAATGCTCGTATGTTTACGTGGTCTCCCGTAGTGACGAGAACCTTTGGAATCAGTCGGGCTTCCTTGTTCTATACGTACTCGCGATAAATCTTGCTCTGCTCTATTGTCCGTACACTTTGTTCCGGGTGTCTGAAGCATGTTCCCGCATATCACACACTCTATAAAACCAGTAAGAGCGATTGTGGGGTAAACTTGTGTACGAATAGCTGAACAGCCTGCGACTCTTTTCTAGATTACATTTCTAAGGGAACGCTTATACGCAGAGTTATCTACAGTTAGCAACATCTGTAGCGTCAAAACACACATCCAACGCACGCGCGCTCGCGTGCACACACACACACACACACACACACACACACACACACACACACACACACACACACACACACACACACACACACACACACACACACACACACACACACACACACGTCAGGTTCTTTGTGCGCATGTGTGTGTGTGTGTGTGTGTGTGTGTGTGTGTGTGTGTGTGTGTGTGCGTGCGTGCGTGCGTGTGTGTGTGTGTGTGTGTGTGTGTGTGTGTGTGTGTGTGTGTGTGTGTGTGTGTGTGTGTGTGTGTGTAGAAGTATATCCATCCATATCACCATCATCACAAAAAAAACCCAAACAACACGAACAAGCCACAAGCAAAACCCTGTACTGTCTTTATTTGGCACAATGCAACTTTGCCCCGACCTTATTGTTAACATTTCAATCATTCACTGTTTTCACAGGTTCACTCTACGTTTCTTCTGTGAAAAAAAAAAAAAAATCTTTGAACTAGGATAGGGGGGTAAAATGAGTAGGTACTTCAAATTGCGAATGAGCTTAATCAGACATGCTGACGATGTGTTTGATGCAGATTATACGAATGCACAGACGCAGATTTGTCACGAGGGCATTAAAAGCACGTCACTTTCTCATGGCTTCCTTGTAAGCAATCTGGACAAGACAACTGAGTGGCGGTAAAAACAACAACAGAAAACGAAACATTGTGATAAAGTCGTTACTGCAGCACACCAAAGACCTTGTTTAGTTGCATCAGTCGGTAAGATAGCTTTTGCTTTGACCGTAGGAAGTACGGAGATGGTTGACTAGTTAGTTGACTGGTTGGCTGGTTGGCTGGTATGATTACTATGTTGACGTAACTGTTGCGTCATGTTGAGTGTGACTATTGATACTGACGCACGTTTGCGTTATGCTGAGTGTGACTAGTGATAATGACGTAAGTGTTGCGTAACGCTGAATGTGATTTGTGACAATGACGTAAGTCGCATCATGCTCAGTGTGACTAGTGATAATGACGTAAGTGTTGCGTGACGCTGAGTGTGACTTGTGATAATGACGTAAGTCGTATCATGCTGAGTGTGACTTGTGATAATGACGTAAGTGTTGCGTTACGCTGAGTGAGTAGTGATACTTACGTAGGTGTGCATCATGCTGAGTATAACTAGTGATTGGCTGGTTGGTTAAATCCCTTCCTCCAGCCACCCAGTCAGCTAGTCAACCATTCAACTGAACCAGTCCATGATCCCTCGTTTACAGCTCCTTCTCAAGCAGCTGGCAGTAGGAGCGCGCGTCGGTGGCAGCTCTCTGGGATTTGTACTGCGGATTCTGACTGCCGGAAATGGCGTCACTCTTCAGGCTTCCGGTCTTCTTTCCGAGCAGTGAGGCTGAGAGGCTCTCGTCTGCAAAGAATATACATGTACATGTACCAACATAAGAAGATGAATCATGATAGGGTGGGTACCCGTGTTTGTCTTGACCGTAAGTCTTCCGTCTCTCCTCTCCAAACCAACAACAATATCAACAACAACAAAACATCTAGGGCTTCGTCATAATCTCATCTTTCGTCCACAAGCCACCCGACAACGAATGGTGGTCGCTTTTACTCTGTCCCTTGCAGCACTGATGCGATTGAACAAACAAACAAAAACCAACCAACCAATTAATCTATGGACCAACCAACCAACAACCAAACAACTAATCAACCGACCAACCAACCAGCCAACCAACTAAAGCGGTCGGTGGTCTAGTGGTTAAGACTTATGCCACCAGTGAGAGAGGTCACGTTCGAGTCTCACTCGGGGCAAAGACGTTTTCCTTCTCATATGTGGCACCGATTATTCGGGCCGATCGTCGGGGGTTCTCTCCGGGTACTCCGGCATCCTCCCCCCTCTGCTTTGGAAATGTTCAGCCCGCAAAATTTGAAACTGAATGCAAGTCTAAATTCCGAAACTTAAATTGCTCAGCTGACCCTTCGCACCACGTGATTGTAATGTGTACGCTTCCGTTCTAGGGGGGGGGGGGGGGGGGGGGGGGCGGGAGGGGGGGGGGCGGGGGGGGGGGAGCCGGGGTGGCCGAATGGTAGAGCGTTGGACTTTCAATGCTCGGGTCGTGAGTTCGAATCCCGGCTGGGGCCAGATATTTGCGCTGGCCTTTTTCTCGCTGCCCCGTCTTTGATATCACCCTAATGTGGTGGAAAAGGACGTTAAACTCCCAAACACCCACCCCACCCACCCACCCACCCACCCTTCCGTTCTAGGAGAGAATGCGTGTGATTCACGTGAATGTGCGTGCTGGGTTCAGTTTGCGGCGCTTTGAGCCAGTTCAAGAAATTGGGTGAAGCGCCTACACAATATGGGGTGGGTGTGGGTGTTTGCGGGTGTAACGTCCTTTTTCCACCACATCCGGGCGATATCAAAGACGGGGCAACGATGAAAAAAGCCAGCACAAATATTTGGCCCCAGCCGGGATACGAACTCATGACCCGAGCATTGAGAGTCCAACGCTCTACTATTCGGCCAGCCCGGCTCCCCGCCTTCACAATACACAAGTAGTAGTAGTAGTAGTAGTAGTAGTAGTAGTAGTAGCAGCAGCAGTAGTAGTAGTAGTAGTAGTAGTAGTAGTAGTAGTAGTAATAGTATAAACATACACAGTAGGAGAGGTTTCCCTTACGTTCAGTGTCGGAGAAGCT
Organism: Batillaria attramentaria; assembly: GCA_018292915.2. NCBI lineage: Eukaryota > Metazoa > Mollusca > Gastropoda > Batillariidae > Batillaria > Batillaria attramentaria. Next base: position 21,595 of record JACVVK020000069.1, read on the forward strand.
GCTGTCTTGACGGAACTTTACGATCCAGACCGCCAGTACAATGATGACGAACACTGTGACAAACACCGCGATCGCCACCTTCGCCCTGCACACACACACACACACGCGCACACGCACACGCACGCACGCACGCACCCACACACACACACACACACACACACACACACACACACACACACACACACACACACACACACACACATTTTAATTCACAGGTCTTGAGTACCATTTCCGGCTCTGAACTCAAACATTTGAACCCACTCATTCAGTTTCTTTGCCCCAAATGTTTGGAACTCGTTGCCGGTCGAAATTCGTGATCTCCCCAGTTCAAATAGAACCTGAAAACCCACTTCTTCCGTCAAGCCTTTCACACTTAAGTAGTCTGCCATTGTTTCAGTGCCTTTGGCTGTAATTGTATATCTGCATCAGGTCGGGGTGTGCATGTATGTATGTATGTGTGTGTGTGTGTGTGTGTGTGTGTGTGTGTGTGTGTGTGTGTGTGTGTGTGTGTGTGTGTGTGTGTGTGTGTGTGTGTGTGTGTGTGTGTGTGTGTGTGTGTGCACGCGCGCGCGTAGCGCTACGAGTTGCTTTGCTGCGAGAACAAGCGTTTGATTATTATTATTATTATTGTTTCTTGGCTTGTTCCCTTGGCCCTATTTTCGATAATCAACAGCCTTAGGTGTAAGGCAAAGACATTACCTCTTATATTCGCTCGGACAGCCTGCAAGCGGCAGTGTATCGCACTTACAGCTCTACGAAACATTATGATCGACCATTCTGAGCGCACAGACGTATTCGCAACCGCAAACTCTTCACACGCCTTACGTAGGAACACAGCAGTCATCGTTGCAACATCCGAAGGCACAGTAGCGGTGCTGTACGTCGTAATACTGCCAGTCTCCGGGTCCCAGATCAGGTCCGGCCATTGGACTACGGAATACGCATTTCATACCCAGTAACCCTGCAACAGGAAGAACGGCAGTGTGTATACTGTACTAGCCGTACAGTCTGTTCTATCGTCAGTCTTAACTCTTCTCCGATTACCCCCACTGCCCGCTAAGACTTGTTAAAAAGAACAAGCCAATGCGCACCAGTAGCAGCCATTTCAAGTCACTATTACACAAGGCGTGGGCCTTCTCCGCCAGACCCGAGACCGCTGCAGGTTGCATAGTAGTGGCTCCAAGTGATCTGAAGATTTCAAGTAAAATTGCGATTCGTGCATGGGCTTTTAAGAGTAAGGCTAGCGTGTGTGTGTGTGTGTCTGTGTGTGCGTGTGTGTGTGTGTGTGTGTGCGTGTGTGTTATGTTTACATCATGTTTTAAGCCGGACTTTTATGTTTTAAAGAAGCTGGCAGAACGGGACTCGGTTTAGCCCCGCGAAATAGTCTTTGTTGCTTACGCGGTGTTAAGCCCTAACTAACTAACTATCTCTCTCTCTCCCTCTGTGTGTGTGTGTGTGTGTGTGTGTGTGTGTGTGTGTGTGTGTGTGTGTGTGTGTGTGTGTGTGTGTGTGTGTGTGTGTGTGTGTGTGTGTGTGCGCGCGCGCGCGCGCGTATGGCTCACTGTATCTACATGTACATAATCATATTGTCTTGTATGTGCAATTTCCCCACAGAACGATGAATAAAATTTATTTGTTCTTGTCTTGTCTTGTCTTGTCGTATCTTACATATCTAAAGTTAAAGAAAACACGCCACAGTTGAGGCTTTCCTGGGATAAATTTCAAGCTTTTTTGTCAGTGTGTTTCTTCCTTTCCCTGTTGAATCGTTGACGCCTCCCTCGCATTGCATAGAACGTGATGTTTTCATACGAATTTCTCTCTGTTCAACTCTACTGATTTTTTTTTCCTATTCTTCGAATACCTGTATCGGTCGTGGTGTTAGTTGGTGCAGTCGTGCTGTTATCCATGCTGACGACGAAGTCATAAATGAAGACAAAAATGAAGAAAATTTGATGACAGGCCTGTCTGTGGCTTCCACTTCCGTCAGACGAATACGTCATAGCAGTGACGTCAAAGTTGGACTTTACGTCAAAGCGTCTCTAAGGGTAACTTCTGAGGGTCTGTTCACACCAGACAACCATGGCATGTGTGTTGAATTCAGCGGAAGGGCTGTTTATTGACAAACAATCACGTTTTGAATTAATCAATTAATTTATTAACAGATACCGACCATTAATTTTTTATGCTGTTTTTATGCAAAACAAACAGTATTGCAAGTTTTGACTCGGGCAAGTGCACAATACCCAGGAAAAGAAGACAGGCGAAACAAAACAAAACCTTGACTAGAAAATTGTAAACAAAACGAAACTCAACCCCAAGACAAAAGGCTCAACAACCTTTATTCAGATTCAAGAACTCAGAAGGTAGTGTAATACACCTCTTCAGTACTAAGATCACGATCATTGCATCCTAGGTTTGAAAAAATACAGACACACAAACAACACACGATGACATTGCTAGCCCGACACAGCTGGCAAGATCAGCTTCCCTGAGATGATAGCTTTGGGGCATTTTTCGCATAAGCAAGAAATGAATATCAGAACGCAATTGCCGTAGTTTGTCTTTTTCAAGTAAAGAACATAGCTGCCTTAAAACGCAGCATCTTTCTATCATATCCAGAGCTTCACATACGGATCAGACATCGCTCATAGAGCTATTCATTTTCGGGATGTCCCATTATTTTCTGACGAATGCGTACGCATGTATTATCATTATCTTCTCATTCAAATTAATGTCCTATACTTTCTTTCGTCGGCCGGGACATATGTCCTATGATAGATCCCCGAGGATATGAGATATACATATGATTCACACACACAGGCTAGTGTGATTATGATCGGTGTCATGAAAACGGTCATGATTCATTATCATCTCAGACAGAATTTTGCAATAAGCGTTTTCCTCTACCACCCCAGACACACAATCACCATCTTCGCTCTCATAAATATACTTATCTGTGATAGACACAAAGCACAGTGTGGTCACAGTGAATCACACTGCATCATATAAACTAGTGTCCAAAAGAAACGATACCAAACTGTTGTCAGAATGTTTTTGTGCAAAGTGATCCCCGAGGCCTAAAAACATAGGTTTACGTATCCCACGTCCCAAATACAGCGTCTGCGCTCGGGAATACCAGAAACATTTGCTAATGAAATATACCACTCTGAAATTTCTGTATTGTTCTGCTTTTATTGTATGTCCTTGCCAACCCTTGGTATCGTTTCTTTTGGACACTAGTTTACATCCATCCCGCACTCTTCCTTCCTCATCTCAGTCCCGCTTGTCCATCCCTGGGTTTCACGACACCACCACCAAGACGCGCTTTCGAGCTTGCTCCTTCAAGTGTTCTTCCCCTGCTCTGTGGAACGCCCTGCCACCATATTTGAAATCCAGCACCTCCACC
>JACVVK020000069.1:30000-62500 GCA_018292915.2 Batillaria attramentaria
GCAGAACTTCAAACGTGATTCTTCTCACTAATTGTCGGCTCGTGACTAGTGACGTTCAGAATGCGTACTCACTTTCCAGCGTTGCCCCAGTTGAAGTGGACAGTCTCATGCAGGTCGACCTTGCACTGAAACTCCCTGAGGAACCGATCCTGAGCCCCGTACGCCCTCACTGTGGTGGTGCCCCCTAGCGTCTCGCTGAAGAAGCTGTAGATCGGGGACATGGTCTTTGAGGCGAGACTGTCCATCTTTCTCATTGTTGGTACAATGTATCGCTGAAAGTACAAAAGTTCTGCGACCTGTACAAAAGGAGTGTAATATTGCGGGCCAAGGATGTAGAGTAAAGGAAGATTGGTTTTGGCAAATATGCTTGGCAAAATGAAGATTCTTGGAAAAGGGAATTGCAAGACCACCATTGAACCAAAACAGTTTGCCTCATGCAAAAACAGCACTTTAATCATCTTTCTTTCAGCTTAGTCCCAGCATTCACTCCCAATAGAACATCGCCAACTAGTCTGGGTCATTGGGTGCAGTACACAAAGATGACGATCAGTACTAACATCACCACACACACACACACACACACACACACACACACACACACAGTCACAACATCACCAACTGACCTGAATACAGAACAAGAAGATGACGAGCGGTACCAGCAGCAGCAGGAAGGCAGGGGTGGTGTAGCACACAAGAGCCACCTTAGTCGCCAGCCCCATCCCACAGCCCAGCATCCACACCAGTGTCTCGGGCAGCTCGTGGTCCACGGTGTTCAGGTGCTGATCGAGACATGACAGAAGAGTCAGTTCTGTTTCATTCTTTATAAATTAGCGAGAGTGAGGAATGAAGCTTAGACTAAAACTCCGCAGGTGCCGTACTTCCCGGGCCTGGTTAATGCCGGGATATTTCTGACAGGAAGCGTGGAATGCGGCCCTGTCCCGCAGTCCCAAACCACACGGACCTCCATAGCATCATCTTACCACCATCCTCATCTCCATCATCATGCATAATAATAAAGATTGCCCCAGCTTCAGAGTCCTGCGTGGATTCCACCCATTACCTGGGAGGAACACCACTGAAACTGACAAAAGAGTTGGGGCAGCAAAAAACAAAAAACAGAAAATAAAACTTCGTAGTAATGAGAAACTGAAAGCGAAAAAAAAAGATCGCTATGTAGCCCTAAATACTTCCACTACTTACCAAAGAGAATCTGTTTAAGATGCGACCAACAGGCTTGATATCGAAGACAGTGAAATAAAATCGCTATGCAGCCCTAAACAGTTCCACTACTTACGGAAGAGAATCTGTTCACGATGCGACCAACAGGCGTGGTATCGAAGAAAGACATGGGCGCTCTCAGTACACGGTCCAACATCCTGCTGTGCAACATCCGGGCAACCACCACCCTCCTCACTAACTGGATCAGCTTGAAGGACAAGGTCATCACAGCTGCAAACCAGACAACGAGAAGTATACACAGTGACAGACCCAGACAGAAAAAAAGACAGCAAAGAAAGCCGTGGAGCTTGGCCTCTCTGAAATGGTAATATCATCTACCGGTTCTACGCAAGTTCTTAAAATGTTCATATTTCTTTCTCAGTACTCCCCCTCCCCCCCCCCCCCCCCCCCCCCCACGCCCCGCGCTCCACCCCACTCCACCCCACCGCCTTCTCTCCTCGCACACTGCTCCAAACTCGACTACTGAACTGCTCCTGGATTCGAATGTTCTGATTGTGTGTACAATAATCATTCACTTGATCCTTCCCAACCCTATAGAGGATAAGAAAATGATTGCTACCGTTGTAGGTCTGTGCTGAGCCGCTTGCGGCTACAAATAGCGCTTAGGCTGAGTAATTACTGTGGGTGGGTGTGTGTTTGGGGGTTTAACGTCCTTTTCCACCACGTAGGTGATATCGAAGACGGGGCAACGATGAAAAAGCCAGCACAAATATTTGGCCCCAGCCGGGATCGAACTCACGACCCGAGCATTAGAAGTCCAACGCTCTACCATTCGACCACCCCGGCTCCCTTTTAGCTAAAAGCATTCTCCAGAAAGCACCAGTGTCATGATCACCCACCGTTAATGACCCCGAATCCTGCGTACAGTATCAGGTAGTGGTTGTTGAGAGCAAGTCGCTCGTCGCTGTTGGGCGGAAGTGACGTCAAGTTTGCCAGCTGCTGGTCGTCCGTCCATTGGCTGAGGTAGATGCTTCCGGTGCGCTCAGCGCACTGCTCGGCGGCGTACAGCAGACATCCGAGGAAGACCCAACGGTAACCGAAGTTCTTTGCCATCTCTTTCAGTGCGTTTGGAATATTCACCTACAGAAAAAGACGACACAAAGAGGAAACTGTGAATCATGGACTACAGTCTAAGCAGTCTCCCTATGCCCACTGTATGATAAGACTGGGTAAAAATATCATGCCACTGCACAACAGTAGGAGCCACTTCAAGCCAGTATTACACGTACAAGGCTTGGGACTTCCCCGCTAGACTCGAGACCTCTGCAGATTGCATAATAGTGGGTTGAAGTGGCTTCTAGTGATCTGAAGATTTCAAGTAAAATTGCGAGTTTTGGATTGGGCTTTTAGGAGATACGCAGTTTGTGCGTGCAGGTGATTGGCTGCCGTAGACGGACTACACAAGGAATAAAATTCATGGTATTTACGTCTTGCACTTTGAAGTCCTCGTCCTCAACCAGCTTGCTAGTGTTCTTTGTGTCAGCTGCTTTGTCAGTGTCCTTCTTCACTGGTTCAGCTGTCCCCGGCTTGTCCTTGCTGGCGGCTGACCTGCTCGTGCAATCAAGCCATCTTCAGGTCACATTTAACAAAATGAGATGTTTTTTTGTTTGTTTGTTTCTTTGTAGGAAAACAAACAACACACACGTCTCTACATTGTTTTTTCTTTGGCATGCCGATTGCATGGTTGGTTGCTTGGTTGAATTGTTTTGAGTTTTCCTGTTTGTTTGTTTGTTTGTTTGTTTGTTTGTTTGTTTGTTTGTTTGTTTGTTTGTAGGAAAAGAAACAGTAACATGACAACGCACAGTTCGCTACACTGTCGTTTGTCGGGGCAGGTCTATTGCATGGTTGATTGCTTGCTTAAAGTGTTTTGAGTTTCCTTTTTGCTTGTTTCTTTCTTTCTTTGTTTCTTTGTTTGTAGGAAAAGAAACAGTAACACGACAACGCACACGTCTCTACGGTGTCGTCTGTCTGGCAGACCGATTGCATGGTTGACTGCTTGGCTGAATTGTTTTCCTGTTTCTTTGTTTCTCTGTTTGTAAAAGGGAAACAACTACATGACGTACGTCTCTGCAGTGTCACTGTCGCCATGTTCTTGGCTGACGGTACGGAGAAGTTCCTGAACAACGGCTTCGTTGTCGCTGTTGCTTTCGCTGCTGCTGTCGTTGCTGGCGTCCTTCGGTATCGAGTCCAAACGGCTCAAAATTCTGGACTTGAGTTTCCGGACTATAAAAAGAAAAGGAAATTGCCAGTGATCAATGAAACCCGCACCGTTGCAAAGCTTGCTTTAACTGAATTTTTTTTATCGAGCATGTCATAAGTACGTACGTCTTGTTTATGCTCAAACTGTTCTTGAGATCGACCTACGGTAACGAAAACTTTGAGCATCAAGTTTACACTGAAGACTCAAGCTGTATCTGTGGAGCAGAGCCAACCACGATACTTTGAATTCAAATTTGAATTCAAATTCAAAAATATTTTATTGTCCATTAAGTGGCAGGTAAAAATGGAAAATCGTCTTTCGACTCCAAGCTCAACAAAAATAAGGATGCAAAAATTAAGATTCTACGTCAATAAAAACGTAAAATTACTTGAAAGCTAATGTCACACGGGAGTGTTTTTAGTCCGAACAAACAGCGAACATGGTGTTTTTCCGTGTTTCTCGTGTGACATGCGACTACAACATACCCTTGCCCTAATTTTACCGGCGCGGCGTGTTTTCAGCTGCTTTCATCTGTTTGTTCGAACATAAAAGTCTACCGTGTGTCGATCATGAGCTTAACTGAGTCAGCAGAACCTATCACTATGAAGATCATTCCGTGCTCACCTTCTGGGTCCTCCTCGTTCTCCTGGTGATGAGCGAAGTGGTGCTTGAGGAACTTGGCGAAGGGTCCGTTGTGAGACAGCAGCTCGTCATACGTGCCCACCTCCGACACGCGGCCATGTTTCATGACAATCACCTGGTCCACCAGGGGGAGCCACTGGACGCCGTGGGTCACCAGCACTCGAGTCTGCACACAAAAGTTCACCATTAAGCTTGTGCGTCGGTGTCAAGAAGATGCTGTTACAATGTACTTATCATGCACGCGTATGTTGTATCTTTGTTCTCATTGTGACGTATGACAAATATTTCTTTATGCAGGTGCAATGTAAATGTGATTTATTGTATTATTTATTCATTCACTGGTTGATGCAAGACATATTTCCCGACCTGGAACAAATATTGGATCTGGCCTTTTTCTCGTTGCCCCGCCTTTAATATCACCCATGGTGAAAAAGAACGTAAAAACTTCAAACACCCACACCCACCCTGTAATACGACTATCCATGTAACCAAAATGTAACTTTGACTGATTGATTTTGTTTTTTGTTTTTTGGATTGATTATTTGATTGATTGACAGTCACTCACCTTTCCCGCCAGCAAGCCCTGGTGACCTATGACCTGGTTAAAGATGTGAGAGCCCACGTGACAGTCGACGGCTGACAGCGGATCGTCCAGGAGATACAGGTCAGCGTTACTGTACACGGCACGGGCCAGGCTCACGCGCTGCTTCTGACCACCACTCAGGTTGATGCCCTGAAACCGGAAGTCACGTGATCAGCGACGACTCTCCAGACGACCGAAGGTCTCCATGAGATTTTGACACAAATATTTAGCGTCTAGATATTATTATGAGTATCTCTCGCTTGGCACAACACAACAACAACAAAAATGTTACTGGTTTCTGGCGTTGCGTACCTTCTCGCCGATCTCCGTCTGGTCGCCGCCGGGCAGGATGTCGAGGTCCGAACGCAGGCAGCAGGCGTCGAGACACTTGTCGTAACGGTCCTGCTCCATGTCGGTGCCGAACAACACGTTGTCACGGAGCGTCGCGTGCTGGATCCACGCCTGTTGGGCCACGTACGCCACGGATCCCTGTGAAAAACCGGAGACAAGGATAATTAGATGTACACCACAGATCCCTGTGTACGCTGGAGATAATGTTATCAGATTTACGCCACGGATCCCTGTACAGCCGAGACAAGGATAATTAGATGTACACCCCAGAGCCCCTGTGTACGCTGGAGATAAAGTTATCAGATTTACGCCACTGATCCCTGTACACCGGAGACAAGGATAATTAGATGTACACCACAGATCCCCGTGTACGGTGGAGGTATTGTTATCAGATTCACGCCACGGATCCCTGCACACCGGAAATAAGGTAATTGATGTATCCATGTACGCCGGAGACAAGGTTATTAAATGTACGCCGTAGATCCCTGTACACCGGAGATAAGGTTTTAGATGTACACCATAAACCACTGTACACCGCAGAGAGGATTATTAGATGTATGCCACGGATCCCTGTACACCGGAGATAAGGTAATTGATGTATCCATGTACGCCGGAGACAAGCGTATTAAATGTGTAGATCCCTGTACACCGGAGATAAGGTTTTAGATGTACACCATAAACCATTGTACACTGCAGAGAGGATTATTAGCTGCATGCCACGGATCCCTGTACACAGGAGATACAAATATCAGATGTATTCCACGAATCCCTGTACACCGGAGATACAATTATTACATGAACACCACGGATCCCGGTGCCCCACAGATACAATATTTAGATGTATGCCACGGACCCCGGTGCCCCATAGATACAATAATCGTTATTAGATACATGCCACGGATCCCTGTACACCAGAAATACGTTTACCAGATGTTAATCTGGACATAGGGCAGCTTTCGAGATTGCAAAATGTTGAATTTTATTGTTCGTTGCAAATGCATCGGCAAACACTGAAAAAAAAATGCAGTGGTCTAGTCTAATGTCCATGGCACACTCAAAGATCGTACCTTGACCTTGACTTGACCCTGGAGTCGCTTCATCTCCCCGAGACAAGCGGAGACGAGAGAAGACTTGCCGCTCCCCACAGTACCCACTACAGCCACCAGGGATCCCTTCTTTACGTTCACGTTGATACTGAACAAGGATAGAATTAGACGGATAGTGGTTATCGTTACTGGCACATACACGGCGTGGGATGATACAGAGCTTACACACACACAAAAAACACACACGCACGCACGCACGCACGCACGCACGCACGCACGCACACACACACACACACACACACACACACACACACACAGAGCTCTACTCTGATATAATTACTCACTTCTTCAGCGTTGGTTCCGCGCCAGAAGTCCAAGTAAATGTTCCGTTTTTGATTGAAAGCGCTTCATCTGAAAAAGACAGAGAAATAGTGTACAGAAATCTGCACATCATAATCATAACCTAATTCTCAAAATATTAGCAAAATTATACCCAATTATAACTTTCCAAAAGAAAACCTAAAAAAATAACTGGTATACCATAATGACTGGGGTTACTGTGTAAATTGTGTAAAATGGGAAGGATTAAAATACAAACACAAACTCACCGGGGTCCGAGTCATGAGATATGTCATCGTCCAAATCACTTCGGAACAGGAACTCGGTGACTCTTTTGAAGGACACAGACGACTGGAAATTAAGCAAAAACAAATTGGCAAAAGAGTTGAAGACATCTGTTCTGGTCAGTTATGCTCGGGGAGGGCCTGAGGGCAGTTTTGATATTTTATATCTTTCGCCCATCGCGAAGGTGGTAAGTTCCGATCCGAGGGTACAAACTTTGGCCATGTCGGATGGGATGAGATTTATTCTGTCAATTTAATGAAAAAATGTGCCTTGGTATAAGATAAGATTAGATGGACTGAGATACGATAAGATGTGAGACGTGATAGGTCAGGTCGGGTCGGGTCAGGGGTCGGGTCGGCTCAGGTCAGGTCAGGTCAGGTCAGATCGTATTTATTCTCTCCAATGAGAAATTTTATGTGGGGGCCTTGTGTCATGAAAAAAGAAAAAAAGAAATACAACAGGAATCCAAGCCAGGAACCTTCCAATCTCGAGTCCAGCGTTCTACTGTTTGAGCCGACCGAATCCTCCTGAATCCCGAGATTTAAAAAAAAATTATAAAAGGGAAAAACCCCCCTCTACATATCCTTTTCTATAGGGATGACCTTGAGGGAGAGAAGACGGGCGATATCTACCTTGACGAAGCAGCTGATGATGTGCGGCATGCACCCCATGGCTTCCCTCAGAATGTTGATAAGAGAGAGCGCCACAAACGCCACGCTAGGAGCCAGGTAGTGGTTGTCGCTGTTGTAGATGTAGGACATGAACACCACCACCGACACCTACAGGCGTAAGGACACAAACTGAGCGTTGGGTAAAGTTTGGTGTTTATTTGATGGAAAGCGTTTGGCGAGTGTGCTAGTCTGTACTCATTTTGTTGTGTCTGAAACTTAGGCACCGTACAACTAGTAGATGAAGACTACATTAGCCATGCGCTTACCAGATACGGAGTGACATGCCAGTAGCAGTGCATGGCGGTTTCCCAGAAAGCCCTGCGCCACATGACGTCAAGTTCCTTGTTTCTGACGTCATTCACCTTGTCAAAGAAGGACGGTTCCCAGGCGTACATCTTCAGGACCTGAGAGGTTATCAATAAATTTTTTTACACAGACGACAAAGAAAATCTCTCTCTCTCTCTCTCTCTCTCTCTCTCTCTCTCTCTCTCTCTGCACTTTAATAACGAAGCACAAACGGCCGATATCTTTATCTGGTGTGCGAAAGCTTGTGGACTATTTGAACCGCAGCCAGGTTTGGCCGGTTTTCTTTTGGGCTGAAAATGTTTATTCTGCAGGGTTCTAATAGTACCGACCTTGATGCCGTTAATGACCTCAGTCAAGTTCTTCAGTCGCTTGTCCTTCTGCTCCATGCTCTGCTTGTGCAGGTCGTTCAGGCGCCGTGTCACGTACATATTGAGAACGATCATCACCACCAGCACAGCCACGCCTGGTCACGTGAATAGCACTCGTGAATATTCATACGGCCGTAAACGAAGCTTCGTGTTCCCGCTTTTCCCGACCCCTAGTATATATTTCTTAAGAATAAAATGATAATGTACAAAGAATTGTCTTCAATCTTGTTCTTGTCAAACTAGGAAAGACACAATACTTGAGGTAGACAGACAGACAAACAGACAGGCAGAAAGAGATCTAGAGTGTGAAAACACACAACGATAATGTACAAAGACTTTTCTTCAATCTTGCTCTTGTTAAACTAGGAAAGACACACTACTTGAGACAGACAGACGGACGGACAAACAGACAGACAGGCTGATCGAGATCTAGAGTTTGCAAAGACAGGTCCTGCTTACCATTTAGCATAGCCGGTCCTAACAGGTTGTAGAGGAGGACGAGAGAGACGCCGATCCGGACAGGAACTGCCCACATCGCTGACGACATCCAGGTGAAGGTGTGGCAGATCTGGTCGGCGTCCTGTGACATGAGGTTCACCGCCTGACCCACCGTCGACTCCTGTCGGGACTCTGTGTCCATTGTGAGGGCCTGGGGAGAGAAACGATTTTTCTGACTTATCTGCCCCTGGCCTTTAAGGAACTGGGACTGACTTAGCGTTAGCTAAAGGGCTGGAACTCTTCAGAAACCAGGAAACGATGTGTATACAAGGGTGGGTGGGTATTTGGGAGTTTAACGTCCTTTTCCACCACGTATGGGTGATATCACAGACGGGGGCAAGGAGAAAGAGACCAGCACAAACAGTTGGCTCAACTCACGACCCGAGCATTTAAAGTCCAACGATCTACCATTCGGCTATCCTGGCTCCCCGATTTGTATACAATCATACTGGAAGATTCCAGCAAGCCAAAACAGACACAATTCTGCAAAAAATACTTCGGGTGAGCCGTACGTGGCTCTCTCTGTTCAGCTGGTTGCGACTCTGACTAACAGGTGAGTTACTGAACGGCGGCCACGGCGAAGCGTGGTCGAAGTCGATGTCCAATACGAATTTTCCTGGCTTTCGGGTAGCTCATCAGAGGTTTCTCTTCTCTCCGGGTCCTCACGCCTCCCCCCACTCCCCACGCCCCCCCCCCCCCCTCCCCTCGCCTCCCCCCCCCCCCCCCATCCCGGTGATAACTGAGTTACATCTAATACCTGTCACCATTAGGGATCTTCCCACGCTGACTCAATTCAAAGCCCATTTAAAGACCTACCTCTTTAGGCAAGCTTTCGAGCTGTAGTCCGACCACTTTTTCATCAGCACTCAGTGTGTGTGTGTGTGTGTGTGTGCGTGTGTGCGTGCGTGCGTGCGTGCGTGCGTGTGTGCGTGCGTGCGTGCGTGCGTGCGTGCGTGTGTGTGTGTGAGCGCGAAGAGTGTTTCGTAGAAAACAGATAGGCGCTATATAAACTGTATTCATTATTATTATTAATAGAGCGTTGGAATTCAAAGCTCAGGTCGTCAGTTCGGCTGGGAGTCAAACGATTGTGCTTGTGTGTGCTTTTTCCTTGTCGCCCTGTCTTTGATGACCCCCCCCCCCCCCTTCCCTCCCCCTCCCCACCTTCTCTAAATGGGGAAAAACTCGCACACAAGCAACAACTAATCTCCCCTTACCTTTCTAAAAACAGCCGTTCTGATTGAGTCGACAATCCGAATGGCCAGCTTGTGGTTGAAGAAGTGGCTGCGATGGTCCAGGATCATTTGGAGACAGTTGGAGGCGAACATCACAAGGCAAATGGCGTACCCCCGCCAGGAGGGCGCTTCCTTGTCCTCCACAAAGTCCAACAGGATTCTGCAGTACGGGAGACAAACGACATTGTGTTTTACCCTTGTAACTGTTCCTTTCAAAGAGGAGAGTGGGGTGGGTGTTTAGGAGTTTAACGTCCTTTTCCACTACGTAAGGGTGATATCAAAGACGGGGCAACGAGGAAAAGGCCAGCACAAATAATTATTTGGCCCCAGCCAGGATTTGAACTCACGACCCGAGCATTGAGAGCCAAACGCTCTACCATTCGGCTATCGCGGCTCCCCTTTTCAAAGAGGATAATGATTAACTACTGGAACTGTTCACAGTACGGTAGGAGTTTATACTGCAAATAATGTTGTTGTTTTTTTTGTTTGTTTGTTTGTTTGGTTGGGTTTTTTTGTTTTGTTTTGTTTTGGGGTTTTTTTTTTGTTTTTGTTTTTTTGTTTTTTGGTTGTTGTTGTTTTTTTTTTTGTTTTTTGGTTTGTTTTTTTTTGGGGGGGTGTCAAACGTCAGTTGTCACGGCTCATGCAAATTTTGAAATCTTTCAATACTATACAGCAGTAATCATTAATTTTAAGCGTCAGTGATGGAAACTCACCCGAACACAAGAGGGTCCAGCATCCCCAGCACTGTACGAGCCAGTTTCCACAGCTGAACGAAGAGAAACTCCCACCCAAAGGTCTTCACAACCGCCAGAAGAAAAGACGGCATGTGCTTCGGTTTGGCTTTACACTTCTTCCCATTTTCCTCGGCCTTGCATTCTTCTTTCATGGCCTGTTCATTTGCTGTTAACAAGCTGTCGTTTTCTCTGTGTATGTCGGTCTCGTCGCTAGGCGTCTTTTTTCTGGTCCCGTTTAAGTGGTTGGTATTCTGGTATTCATACTGCTGGTTTCTGTAAAACAGAAATATCAACATCAGTTGCCTTTTATAGTTCATCGTGGTAGGTATTCATCTTGCATTTTACAAAGCAAATAAAAAAAACTATTGTAAAAAAATTACAATGTAGTGCATGATCGCAGGATATCGTAGAAGTTTCAGCATTGAAGCAGAAACAGCTCCTGAGGATCCCAGAACATCCCAAAACTACAAATGCAAATAATGGGACTTTAACGTAATCGAAGAAATATTGTATAGATCGTGTATCACACTGAAGCATAAAAAAATCAGTAGCGTTTTCGTTTTGACACAAACAGACTCCCATAGTGATGTTCTCACTTTAGCCTCGCTTTGGCCACTTCTCGATCCCACGTGGCCACGAGACGAGGCATGACGTTAGCGGACTTTTCTGTCTCTGCCAGCTCACTCAGGTTGTCTTCCGTCAGTTTTCCTTTGTAACCCAGGGCAAGAATCCTGCACACGGTATTTTGTAACGCGTAAATTCATCTGAAAAGAAGTAAGTTACGAATTCTGGTGTTACGTGGAAATCAAGAGGCCATTTGTCGTGCGTGCATGTATGTGCGTGATTGCGTGCGTGCGTGCGTGCGTAGCTTGTTGTAGTTGTTTTTTCTTGTTCTATTGTTGCTGTCGGGGAGAGAGAAACTCACTTTCCCATCCACATAAACGTCAGCTTGGAAATGACAGATGCCTCTGCTTCAAGGTCACGTGATTTCTGAAAAGGTCCATAAAACGCGATCAATACAATTGGGGCGAATGGTTGTCTGGGGCGGTCGGTGGTCTAGTGGTTAAGAGACAATGCGAGAGGTCAGGGGTTCGAGTCCCACTCGGGGCAAAGAATCTTTCCTTCTCGTATGTGGCACCGTTCATTCCGGCCGATCGTCGGGGGTCTCTCCGGGTACTCCGGCTTCCTCCCCCTCTGCTTTGGAAATGTTTAGCCCACAAAAATTCAAAAATAAATGCAATGCTAAATTCCGAAATTTAAATAGCTGAGCTGGCCCTTCGCATCACGTGATTGTAATGTGTTTATGTCCAGTGTGTGAGAGAATGCGTGTGATTCACGTGAGCGTGCGTGTTGGGTTCAGTTCAGCCGGTTCATGAAACTGGGTAAAGCGTCTATACAATACTCATTATTATTATTAATTATTCATTTGCGCGTTTAGCCATGTATGTTTCCTTTATTTTCAAGTTAAAGGCATTGTCGGCATGACACTGCACAGAGATACCCCCTA
Source organism: Batillaria attramentaria (assembly GCA_018292915.2). Taxonomy (NCBI): domain Eukaryota; kingdom Metazoa; phylum Mollusca; class Gastropoda; family Batillariidae; genus Batillaria; species Batillaria attramentaria. The sequence continues at coordinate 42,002 of JACVVK020000069.1, forward strand.
TTCTCTAACCAATCATTAAACGCAAAGTATAGCTCACATCTTTGTGACGACAGCCAACAGGACACTCTAATGAGTGAGCACGTCTCAATGGTATACGTTTGTCATAGTAAGGAGCTTGGTAAAGTGTTTCATACCTTTGGCTGAGGAGACTGGACAGTTGGTTTCTCCGAGAGACAATGAAGCAAAAACTGGGTCGCGATGAGAGCGAATTTAAGGAAGAATACGCAGAAGTCCGCATGGCACGTCAGGTATTCCTGGCGAAGCAATAATGAGTTGATTAATTATTATGCATGTGCACGACAAACTGAGTCAAACTGCATCTGTATCAATACATTTTTTTTTTCTTTATGGTGGCATTTTTTGTTTGTTTGTCGCTTACTTTTTTTTTCTTTTTTTTTTTTTGGGGGGGGGGGATTTTTTGTTTTGGTTTTGATTTATATTGTGGGTCTGTTTGTTAGTTTGGAGTTTTCTTCCTTTTTTTTGGGGGGGGGGGGGAGTAGGAGGGGGTGGGCGTTAGGGGAAACAGCGAGTATTTTTTGTTGTTGGTAAACGTAAAACTGCTGAGGAATTTAGCAGTACTACGACGATGTGAGTCAGTAAGTTCAGAGTACGCAATGAACAACACAAATAGATAAATGAGCAAATCAAACGAATGACTCAGACCTGTGCCACGATGACGGTGTAGAAGCGAACCGCCTGCGTCACCGTCAGAATGAACCAGAACCAGAAGTGAACCGGTGACGTCATCACGCCTTTCTGCCCCTCCAGCCTTACCAACGCTGTGTTCAGTAGCTGTGCGCCAGAAAGGGAAGTCAGAATGACACTATACAGCTATACATCTATGATATATCACACATTGTATATAAAACATAGCAGTACCGGTCCCCGTAGTGTAGTGGTTAGCACTTCGGACCATGCACCGGGAGACCCGGGTTCGAGTCCCAGCCGAGGCAAGCGGGATTTTTCCTACCTAGGTCGGCTCCTAGCCAGAGCGGGTGTGCTATGGGCCCAATGGGGAAGGCTGTTGCCACACAGCCGAGATTCACCCACTTCACGGGTGCGACTTTGGGGGTGCTTCCCTTGGTATGACACGTCTTATGATGTGGATGATTACACGGCCGGCACCGCAGGTGCCGTAGTTCCCGGGCCTGGTTAATGCCGGGATACTTATGACAGGAAGCGTGGAATGCGGCCCTGTCCCGTAGTCCCAAACCACACGGACCTCCATAGCATCATCTTACCATCATCCTCATCACCATCATCATCAAATTGCCCCAGCTTCCGAGCCCACATTGGATCCCACCCATTACCTGGGAGGAACACCACTGGAATCGGCAAAAGAGTTGGGGAAGCAAAAACAATAAAACCAAAAGAACAACAAAACAAACAAAAAAAATAGCTGTGTCTTCGTACGAACCACTGTCACAAGCAGAAGTGTAGGAGCGAGGAGAGCGCCTGTGGGCTGACTGAGGGCGGGCTCCATTCCGTCCTTGAGAACTCGGAGACCGAGGTCCAGGAGAGTCACCATGGCGAGAAGAGACGAGAAAAGCTGCAAAAGCGTAAGGACACAAATTGCGCGTGGAGTCAAGGGGTTGTTGTTGTTGTTGTTGTTGTTTTTGCTGCCACAACTCTTTGCCGGCTCCAGTGGTGTTCCTCTCTGGTAAAGGGTGGAATCCACGGAGGGCTCGGAAGTTGGGGAATTTTTTTTTTTTTTTAATATGCATGATGATGGAGATGAGGATGATGGTAAGATGATGCTATGGAGGTCCGTGTGGTTTGGGACTGCGGGACAGGGCCGCATTCCACGCTTCCTGTCATAAATATCCCGGCATTAACCAGGCCCGGGAACTACGGCACCTGTTTGAAGTACCCTGTTTTGCCAGTGTGCTAGTTCGTAGTGACTTTTATTGCCACGAAAAAGCGTGATTTTCGTGATTTTGGTAGGGGTAGGTGTATGCCAGGGGGGTAGCAAGAGGATTCAAGCTGCCAGTGAAGCTGGGACTTTTTGCGCAGAAGAGAGGCAAAGTTGACGTGAGTGAATTTCGGTGAAGTGGCTTCCTGGTCTAAACAGAAAGTAGACTAGCTTTACTCCAGTGAGGCCTAAGCGGAAAGGAGACATTCATATTTTTTTTTAACTCCTGTCAGGTACGTGCCCTTGAATGGTCTGTGTATGGTAATTTTTGTTCTACATTGAAGCATTTTTAGGGATGACTATGATGCCTGAGACTAATAGGGAACATCCGGGCATTTTGAGGCTTCGTGCATGTGTATTCTTTGACCAAAGACTCCGAGTTTCAAAGAGAGGAAGACTGGTTAACTGATTCAAGATACAAGATATTTTATTCCTGTATCCCCTTTTGGGGTATGGAGGATATCAGAAAACGTACAAGAGAAAGTTGCATGAAAACAAAATAATCAGAAGACAACAGCATAATGCATAAAGAACAAGAGTCTGTGAATGAACAACGGTAACATCGTAGGAATATGTACACAAAGATGCCAAAGGTAATGGATGCTGGACAGACAAATGAGGTGCGCAGCCAACTAATCAAAACAGGCGCTGGAGAACAAGTACAAGAAAACAAGTTCAGTGCGGAGGTCAGTGCCAGAGGGAGACTAAAGAGGGGGGGGGGGGGGATTCATAACACTGTCTTGATACAAACAAGTGGCCTTTGACCTCGTTGCTAAAAACTAAAAGTACCAACCATTTTCTTCCTGCACACAGCTCTTTCTCCTACGTCGTCGTCCCGTATTCTGAGGAGGTAGAACGCACGTAGCAGTGACGCAATCCATATGAAAGCACATGGCGCGCTGATGACGTCTAAATCGCTAAATCTGTACGGAAATCCCGGCCACTGCTGGCTGGTCAGTGTCAGGTTGGCATCCTGCTTTTGTTTGGGAAAAAAATTTTTTTAAAAAAAATGCTATGGGGGCAACATATAATAAACAAGGTTTTCTGTGTCACCATTCTAGAAAAGTATAAATGGTAGTTGGGTTTCCCCATCACCACCCCCCTCCCCCTCCACCACACACACACACACACACACACACACACACAGAGGCGGTTTAACTGACTCTTTCATTGGCAATATTTCAATTTTGATTAGCTTCAGAGAGTTTTTCTTTATTAAGGACATTACCAAAAACAAATACACAAACAAACAAAAACTTTTTTAATGTAAGGCAAACACATAAGCACATTACAAGAGTGTGGTTTTGTGTATAAAAACAACAACAACAACAACAACAAAACGTCAAGTTGTATATCAAGACATTTTTTTTCTCCATGGACAGCTTACAGCGAAGCAAGACTGAGTTAACTTTACTCAGCTGGTGAATACACCACACAGGTAGTGTCATTTAATTAATACGAACCATCGCCAACATCCCGCGACCGCTGTGATAGACAGGGGACACTGAGAAATTGCCCCACCGGCCTCCGCCGCCGTAAAATGCCTCATCGTAACAGACACTGTCTTGAGACGGATCGTCCAACTGACTGTTAATACCCACTGTAGACAACTGGTTCAACGTGTCTTTCATCAGAATATGTCTTAGCATCAGTGGCCAAGGAGTAAAATATTAACGTCTTACTTCGTTGAGTCAATCACAACTGAATGGCGACTGACTCTGTTTGGACACAATTAAATGGTTGACGGAGCCACACTGAAATGACAGCGGCGGCTGAAGTTTGCACGCGACTGTCCTGAAGCGAGGCTCTCTTACGAATGAACGCTTTCTACTTTCTAGGAGGTATTTATCCCGAAAGACGACTGACTACGGAACAGTGGTTTTCCCGCGAACCACCATCATTGCACCATCACCGCGGCATCAGTCCTCTCGTGACACCACTGTCCTTTCCAGGTCAGCTATTTTAGTTTAGCCAAACCTCGCCGCTCCCCTCAGGCAGTCGCACCCTTTCCCACCGGCCGCATCGTGGCGGGAGCATGAACTACAGGCCCTCGAATAATAATTTGTATTGTATGATCAGTGTAGAAGCGTGCTTATCTCCCTGCACCAATAACTGAATCGTTTCAGTCGAGCGCCTGTGGCGGGCTTTATCTCAGTTCAGCTATTGCACCACTCTGGTGAAACTTCTACTGAAGCCTGTAAACAAGACAGATTTTTTATTTTTTTATGCTGCCCTGACAGAACCCGGCCGCAGGAGACCGGTGAGTTAAGACGACAACACTGGATATTTTACAGTTTGTCCCGAGCACTCTGCCCCCAGCCCCTCCCCCCCCCCCACACACACACATAATGTCACACACACACACACACACACACACACACACACACACACACACACACACACACACACACACACACACACCGTCACACACACACACACACACACACACACACACACACACACACACACACACCGTCTCTCTCTCTCTCTCTCTCTCTCTCACACACACACACACACACACACACACACACACACACACACACCGCACACACATAATGTCTCTCTCTCTCTCTCTCTCACACACACACACACACACACACACACACACACACACACACACCACTGATCGACACCAGTGCCACCGCTACGAAAATGCATGTCCTAGGTTTATACTGCCGCGTTTGCATCATTTGTCCAAAGATATATATACTTTTTTGTTTTGTTTTGTTTTGTTTTTCAAGTCGTGCTTAATCTTTGTTGCCTGCGCGGCGTTAAGCCCTAAAAACTCACTCACTCAAGCGCCACGAAAAGGACAAAAGCTGACTTTCGCCAAAGTAAGTAAGTAAGCAGAGTAAGTAAGCCTGAGCAAATGAATAAATCACGCCTGTAGATGCGCTCGTATCATAGTCATAGCACACTCTCTCTCTCTCTCTCTATATATATATATATATATATATTTTCTTGATCCAGACTGGAGACTATAACAGACCGGCCTGAGAAAATGCAAGAAAGGCAACAATGACAAAACAAGCCCAATCTAAGGGAAATAACCTTTACAAAACTCGGAATTCTTTCAATCTTTCCAGTTCCTTCCCTTGGACAGTGTCGCAGCACACGGTAGCTTCAGGGGCAAGTGAATTGTCCTTTTAGTTCAGTTGTTTCGCCAAAGATGTTTTTGTTTCTGGACTATGCACAAACAATATGATAATAGTCATTGTATGATCATGGCTATGTTACACAGATGCAAATCTGGAGGAAAACGCTATATATTCCTCTTACACATAACGCTGCAGATGACACCCTAGAAATGCTTTAAAATTCACCAAAAAATTCACAAAAATCAGGCAGCCATAGACTCATGCGTAGAGGAAATTTAAACAAATTCCAATATTCCGTTTTTTGGCAATGTTGGCAGCGACCACATACCCCCTCATTCCACGGTCGTCTGCTGGCTCCTGTGCCAGCCGCGCATGAATACAAATAGTCCACAAGCCAGCCTCATTTTTCCCTAATTTTACTATTACCTGGCATGAAACTTGTTTACAAAGCCAACAAAAAGCACCAGATTGCCATATTTTACTATGCACACAAATTTTAAAAGGGGCAAAGATTTTATACTATATTTAGCCGAGTTGTTACTACATGCCCCGGAAGCTAATACCGTCGCGTAGCCAATATATTTCATTTCCTTCAGACTGTGGTTGTACGAAACTGGATTGACAAAACTTTTTTTTTTTTTTTTTTTGCTGCCACAACTCTTTGCTGGCTCCAGTGGTATTCCTTCCTGGTAATGGGTTGAATTCACGGAGGGCTCGGAAGCTCGGGCGATTTTTTAAAAAAAATTTTTATGCATGATGATGGAGATGAGGATGATGGTAAGATGATGCTATGGAGGTCCGTGTGGTTTGGGACTGTGGGACAGGGCCGCATTCCACGCTTCCTGTCATAAATATCCCGGCATTAACCAGGCCCGGGAACTACGGCACCTGCGATGCCGGCCGTGTAATCATCCACATCATAAGACATGTCATACCAAGGGAAGCACCCCCAAAGTCGCACCCGTGAAGTGGGTGAATCTCGGCTGTGTGGCAACAGCCTCCCCATTGGGCTCATAGCACACCCGCTCTGGGTAGGAGCCGACCTAGGTAGGAAAAATCCTGCTTGCCTCAGCTGGGACTTGAACCCGGGTCTCCCGATCCATGGTCCGAAGTGCTAACCACTACACTACAGGGGCCGGTGACAAAACTCTTTGGTCCACTGAATCATACTGTTGTACGGTAGTTTCATGTCTTGGTCAATAGCACAATCTTGTACTTTCATAATCATTTTCACTACAATGTGTTCTTTGTCTCTCAAAGAACTGCTGAAGTTTGAAATCACAAATTATTTATCTTGTTGATTCATCCATGGAGTATGTCCCTGGCACGCACGCAAACGACAATGGGAAACTGCTTTATTACACCAATACTTACTGCGGTAGTCTCCCGTGTCCAGCTTACGTGAATGACAAAGTAGTGTTCTGTGCCGTTTGTTCGAAATGACCGAACCTCTGGGCTGATCTAAAACCGCTAACTGATGTCTACTGCACCCACACTGCTGTTGTGGAAGTCTTTCATGTCCGTCTCATGTTTATTACAAGGCAGCGCTGGAATTGTTCTTAATAAACATCTCGAGACGAAAAAAAAAAAAAAAAATATTTATCTTTTTCTCCAATGAATGTTGCGCATGTTTCCAGTGTTTCTATTGGCACTGTCTTGTGAAACTCTGATTATTGCCATTTTTCCTCAACCAGTAAGTGAAATTTCAAGTTTTCAAATCCATCACTTTGGTGGTGTGTACTGATTTGAGCATCATTTTGAAACAAACAAACAAAAAAAACCCACATGCACACCCAAAACCAAGACCATTCTCACAAACCTAAAAATACAACAAAAATATGGAATGATTGTTAAAAAACATTTAGAATTTATTAGACTAAGTTCAGACATGTTACAACTGAAGACGACTCTTTGCTGTGTATGCGGACCACCAGACAAAAATGGCGACCATGGCAGCAACAAACTCGCTCTGCAGATACGGGCCGCTCCACACACCCTGAAACAGAATCAGTGAAATAGATGTAATTAACCTGAAATCAGATGCAACCAGCATAAAAACAGCAATAAATTTATTCTAACACAAGACTTACATACTTGTGCAAAAAATGCCCTTATCTGTGCTAAGTAAAAATTTGCGTCCTTTATTGTGTAACACCTGTCAACCCCTAGACAATGTTCTCATTGCAATAATAAAGTTTATTCTTATTTTATCCCTGATGCCTGAAACCCGTTAAAAAAAAACACACAAAAAAACAAACAACAACAACAAACCTAAAAGAACCCAAGCTGAATTATGACAATAGGAGGGGGGGTGGGGGAGGGGGGTGTTTGTGAGTTTAACGTCCTTTCCCACCACAAACGGGTGATATCAAAGACGGGGCAACGATGAAAAAGCCAGCACACATATTTGGCCCTAGCTAGGATTTGAACTCACGACCCGAGCATTGGAAGTCCAACGCTCTACCATTCGGCCACCCCGGCTCCCATAACAATAGGAGCCGCAACTATACAATTTCAACCTTGAGGGACAGATAAAGGTTATTTTACTTGATGCAGTGTAGAGGCTGCCTACTAAGCTACATGTTATACTAGCTGCACGGGAAAATCTGTCTCTTAATTCTAATGCCACTCACAGGATGACTGAGGTCAAGGGTGAAGAGAGGCTTGATGTTCTCAGTGTTCTCCCCACTTCTCTGAGCCTGAAAACAAATGATCCAACGTGAAATCAACTGAAAGACAAAATCTACTTCTCTACTGCAGGAGATAATCCTCTGATACATGCATATATATATATATACATCCCGCCAACGGCACTGTCACACATACTTGTGTATGTTATGTTCGACAACCTAAGTGCATACTAAGGGTCAACCTGAACCGAAACAGGGGGTGGCTGGGTGTTTGGGAGTTTAACGTCCTTATCCACCACATACAGGTGATATCAAAGACGGGGCAACGATGAAAAAGCCAGCACAAATAGTTGGCATCAGCCAGGATATGAACTCATGACCCGAGCATTACAACTCACGCTCTACCATTCGGCCACCCCGGCTCCCCATGAACAGAACAAAACCTGACGATTCTGACATTGATTCTGGGGGCAACAAAAAGAAAGAGTGAAAGGTTTAAAACCTGTCTGTCGTACTACTATTTTTATAACTATAAGGATGTCAGTACCTTTCTCAGCCAGGCAAAGCCTTCCTCATCGAAGACACGGACCTGGTATGTGCCTGACGGAAGCTTCTTGTGCTCGTCTGTCAGACTCAACTGAAATATAACAGAAGAAAAAGCTGTTAAAGGCCATCCACCACAAATTGTTTGCTAAACTTGAAAATGAAATATGCAAAAGTTGCCAGTGAAATGTTTTACAATTTGCAGTTTCATCATTTGGGGCTAACTAGTGTGTTCAGTGCAAATCATAAAACATCCCAACCCACAACACACACATACACACGTATTCCTGATGTGCATCAGCCAAGTTTCCATTTTATTTTGACTCCCACTAGGGAACCATTATCTCAGTGAAGGAAACAATACCTGGAACTTGTTGGGTTCACCAATCTTGCTAGCGGGAACAGTCTTGCCTCCAAACTCTGCGTACAGGTTGATATTCTGAGGAACAAAACGACCAGCCAAAAATAAGAAACATTTTATATATATATCAATGTCAGCATGTCGTCAACACAGAAGTCTGCGCAAGTAAGCGTACGCAATACTTTCGCAGATAACTAGCACTTATGGCTGCTGCACATACTGACAGCTCTCATAACCACAGGGCACAACACTTTCGCAATAAGGTTATAATAATTTAATCCACCCATGATCTGGTTGACTGAAAGATTCTTTTTTTGTTGTTAACAGTAAATAACACAAAGAAAATGCACAGAGTCCATACTTTTAGGCCATTCTTGCAGGTAACTGAAAACTCCACAATGAACACTGTTTCTGTTGACACAATCACTTCAGGTGTGGTGTATGTCTGTGACGTCACTTGTGGTCCCAGGCACATGTCCCCTGGAAAAGAAAATTTACAATACATAATAACATCAACAGCTATAACTTATAATCATGGTGTCAAGTCATAAAACTCCCTGTGCCACAATTTGCAACAGGAACCCACACAACTGACTGACACAATTTTAATGCAGCATATGATTGGAGAGAAGATGTCTTGTCATATGTCACAGTTATAACTAAGCCAGATGTGGCATCTTTGTCACTATAAATAATAATGTCAGTATACACAACTGACTGACACAATTTTAATGCAGGATATGATTGGAAAGAAGATGACTTGTCATATGTCACACTTAGTTATAACTAAGCCAGATGTGGCATCTTTGTCACTATAATGTCAGTATGTCAAGACAAACTTCCTCAAGATGCATTCTTATCGTTATAGTAAAACTTACGGTGCGGTATCAGGAAAAAAAAGTCACCTTTACCATGAGACTGCCGTTACAACTCTGCTGTAAAACTACCGAAGTAATGAAGGAATCCCAGTAAATTAAACCCGGTAGCGCTGGGCCGAAAACAAACGCTGGGGAGAGTGCCACGCAAGCAAACGCGATCAGCCAACACGGCGAAGGCAAAACACCACAGAAATGTCTCTAGTGTGGCGTTGAAGAGCAATAACTGACATAATTCCGCTTTGAAAAAAAAAACTGCGAATGTTTATTTCTTGTATACTAAGATGTTTCACTCACCATTAGCGATGATGGGAAGCATGAACAAGGCGACAACAACGAGGACTTTACCGGTAGCTGCCATCTTGGTGTGTGAGAGGGCGCTGTGGTGGGATCAAGGGGAGTAAGGCATGTGGACTGTCTAAAAAAAATTGTCGTCTGCTCAGACACCAGTCTTTACACTGAGTTGCTCAATGCTATATTTGTCGGCTTTGTTGGAAAGAAAAAAAGAAAAAGAAATGGTTTGAATATAGCAAAATAAAACCTAGGAATGGTTGAAAAGGCCACGAATTTTTCTAAACTGCAGGACGCTGGACAGCCACTGACCCGGCGTTGCACGTTCATTTACAACCACGGACACACCCACTGACCGATGTCTCAACCGTGATGTTTGTTGTCTTTGCGAACTGAAAATACATATTCTGAGCAGAAGTGGCAGCTTTCTTTCGTCACGAATGACTTCTGACAAGTGTTAGTTTTGCCATGATCAATGTAAAATACTGAGCTAAGTAAATAACAGATAATCCTGGATTGACAGTACCACTGACACGACGCGTCAGTCCAGCACCTGTTAGTGTGACGAAATCCTGACGATATCCTGTCACCAAAGGCTTCAGAACGCGTGCGCACGCGCGCGCGCGCGCACACACACACACACACACACACACACACACGGAGTGAATGCTTGCCACTGACTCACTGGAGCGTGTCATTTTCAGTTTTAATTCCAGCGGGCAGTACTAGGTGATGAAATCCTTCCGTTATTATTATTATTATTATTTTCGTCGTTGTTTAAGGGTTTGTGCGTAAGCTCATGATTACTATGATTGTCCTCGAGTCAGGCCTCAACTGGTCTGCGCACTGATTACAGCAACATCGATTTATCGATAACGGATACAAATCATTGGCAAGCATGACAGCACAGCCGCAGACGCAACTTGCCCGATCAATCTAGACGTAATAATCGGAGGTTATTTCGCCATCATACTTAACACAGGAAACACGCATAATCCATCACCTTTATTTCTGCCTTTCTTTCTTTCTTTTTTTTTCCCCCCCCGCAATCCGTCAAGCCTCAGTGAGTTATACCGAGGTCGGCGACACCGGCGTTGCCAAGACAACCAGCACGCGCATCCTTCTGCACGTGAGATCAATAAGGGAGACAATACGTTGGGTCAGGCGCAGCAAAGCCTTACAGGGCATTGCAAAACACGGCCGTAGTGACAATGCCTTTTTTTTCCCCCTTGCATGAAAGGCGTGGGAAAATTGCTTTGAAAAGCACACCGTCATTTGAGTAGCGGCGGAAGCGACACGCGGCCACAGTGCAGCGGCCACACAAGCTAACCGCGACTCAGTGTTTATGCAGAGTTTACCTGTCTGGTGCAGACTTGACCTCTTTCAAGACTGCAGAGTTTTAGACATACTTTGCCTTTGTCTTTGAAGACTTTACGTGTGTGTTGCAGACTGTCGACTTACGCAGTGTCTTGTATAATTATTTACCAGTGACTCTGACTGACTGCGTGTTCAAGACTTTACTGCCTGTGTCACGTGCAGATTTGATTCGTGTCATCTCAGTCAGTGGCGTGTTCCCGTGTTTGCAGCGACAGACTTGGCCGGTATCTTCAAGACTTTATTCTGTGCCTTTGCAGACGTTTACCTGTGCGTATGGTGCCTTTGTCTTCAAGTGCACGTGTACCTGTCATGTACCTGTGACTCCGTCGGCTAACATTGACTTCGCCAGAGGGAGTGCAGTCAGGTCTCAGTCGCGTTATCTATACAGGTGAGAAAGAAAAATTACCTTAGGTTGGCCGTGAAAGTGAGTACACATATACATACTGCGGGACGTGCTTGACTGAGGCAAACCAACTCCGGTCTTGCGTGTATGCACAGTTCTTTTTACATCAGTTGTTTGTTTTCGTTTGTGAGCCGGACGCATCGACAGCACGGAAAGCCGAGAGAACTCTGTCACCCATTGCTGCAAGCTTGTGCGATTATGTGCAGGCACAAATGTACTGAGTATGATGTCAATTTGTGTGAGATATGTATGTACAGTTCTTTGACATGTAGGTGACTGTGAACTGGTGGCATGTTGTTGTTGTTGTTTTTTGGGTTTTTTTATTTACATGTAGGCCAGATTCTTTTTCAAATATAACTTGTGATACACTGTTTTCTACAAGTTACACGCTTTTATCTGTCAAAACTGAAAGTGGTTACTTTACGTCACTTCATTTACAGTCTTGGCAAAGCAGCTCAGTATCGCTAATTGATTGGAACCGGGACAGCGGAGCCGGAGTTTGTTTGTTTTGGGGGGTGTTGTTGTTTTGTTGTTGTTGTTGTAGTGTTTTGTTTTGTTTTGGGGGGGTGGGTTTTTTTGGTTGCTGTTGTTGCTACTCTTAAGCAATGGAAAAGGACGTTGAACCCCCCAGAAAACCAACCAACTGTCGTTAGTGAAAGCCGTTTGTTTTCCGACGTCTCGCGACCAAGTGTTGGTGGTCATCCATTGTAGCGCTGACTGGCATGTTTGCGGGAATTGTAAACTGCGCGTGTCCTTCCCCGCAGTGTTGTTTACCGCAGTCAAACTTCTGGCCAAGCGCCTGCGTTTACCATGACCGGACACTTGAACACACAGTATCTGTGTCCGGCATACCTTGTCAGCCAATAAGAGGTTTACAGCGCGGCTCTGTATATCATGCTTGTAATGGTCAGGTAATTGCGAAACAGAAGACCGAACACCGCGGCAAGAACTGCCGAGATCGAGAGGCCTGCGGTAAACATTGTCCCATAGTATAGGCTGAGATGACTACTTGTGGACAGTGCATGGCCGTGACGTGTTACGATTTCTTATCTCCGGCCCTGGCGCATGTTATCCGAAGTGAGTGAGTGCCACAGGCAGAGAAGGAGAGAGAGAGAGAGACGGGGGCGGAGGAGACCGAGACTGAGAGGGAGAGAGACGTGTGTCAGTGTGTGTGTGTGTGTGTGTGTGTGTGTGTGTGTGTGTGTGTGTGTGTGTGTGTGTGTGTGTGTGTGTGTGTGTGTGTGTGTGTGTGTGTGTGTGTGTGTGTGTGTGTGTGTGTGTGTGTGTGTGCCAAAACTGCTGTGTCTTTTATTTTTTCTCTCTGGTATTATTTTCATGTCATTTTATTTTATTTTATCGTTATATTTCTTAACTTTGTACGCGCCTAGGATTCGCTGAGTATATGCGCTATACTGATATACTTGAAATATCCGTTCTCAGTTCTTAATATTATTATGGGAAGCCGGGATAGCCGAATGGTAGAGCGTTGGACTTCCAGTGCTCGGGTCGTGAGTTCGAATCCCGGCCGGGGCCAAATAGTATTTGCCAGGGTGCTGGCCTTTTTCTCGATGCCCCGTCTTTGATGTTATCCGTACGTGGTGGAATAGGACTTTAAAACTCCCAAACACGTACAATTATTATTATTATTATTTATTATTATTATTACAGTGTTGCACTGTCAGTGCTCTGGTTGTGAGTTCGGTTCCCGCTGCCTGGGAGCCACGATTAAATTTGATTGCTTGGCCAGTCCTTGATACCACCCACACGTGGTGAAACACTCAGTGAACTGAGGCGTTAAACCCACAACCAACAACTAAGTCCACAAGGCATTCTACTACTGACGGATTCTGCACCTAGCGTGTCAGTCGTTGTTGCAGTGCAGTGTCAGTACTGAGGAAGCACCAGCTGAACGTCTCTGTCACTGAGAATTGCCTAGCTGTGTCACTGGCCGACCGCCGGCCTCTTTTTTTTTTAATGGTTCCGCTGATCCGTTTGCAGGCGGCGTCTGGTTTCAGACTATAAGCCCTTTGTATATGTACAGTGACAGTTGAAGTTGAACGCGTTTTGATACTTGCTTTCTACGCCGGCGTCTCCTGTCACGGCGGACTGATCAGGGAAACCTTTGAACGAGTTTACCTTCCCACAACGGCCACGCCAGTCGCTCAGAGGCCTGTCTTTCGGAATCCTGTATAGTATCGAGCCTGATTCGGTGATTGTGGTGAGGTCAGTGCCGCAATGTGCCAGTGTTGCTGGTGTCCGCTTTATGTAGAGACGAGACGGATTGTAGAGAAGATAGTGCCATGTGTGCAAGTCTGTGTCACGGTTGTTGGGTGCACTGAAAGTCAAAGCTTTTAGCAGAGACATACATGTCTGTGTCTCTGGTTTTAGCGAAGTCTCGTCGACGTACCTGAGCTGAGTTTGTGGGTAGGACGTAAGGGCAGTTACGTTCAGTTGAATCTGAGGACGTAAAGAGGACCTTGTGACCCAGGACTGTACTGACTTGCTGTGGGCTTGGCTGTGAAGCGGCTGTGTGTGCAGGTAATGTGATATCAATTTGTGCGATATGGGTCGGTAAATATACTCTCATGTTACGAGATGTTACGATAGTGTGGAGTAAGTCATCTCTCTCTCTCTCAATCACACACACACACACACACACACACACACACACACACACACACACACACACACACACACACACACACTGACACACAAACACAGCGGCACACACACTGCACACACACACACTCACACACACACACACACACACACACACAGAGGAGATATAACTAACCCCTGCTCCAGCTTTGATTTAAACCCCGCCGCAGCGCTTCAAACTCAGTGTCCACTTTTTTTTGCGGTAAACATTACGGATATCAAGTACGTTTTTCGAAGCACAGCGATCACCGTACTTTCTCAGTATCAGAAGCAAACATAAGCCTCGTAGCACAAAGCAAACTTGCCAGTCATTGAACCTTAACATTGAACGCGTCATGCCCCCAAAGCGCTAGGCAAGGAAGTCCGTATCTAAATTTGCCCTCTCCAAAGCACTGTTGACACTACAGCCTACTTAGCATATTAACTTCATGCTTGAAGGCCCGGCTCCGACCGATTGCTGGCTGAGGTCAGAAGGGGCTCAGGTAGGGCTCAGACCCTCCTGCACCAAATAATCTGACGGTTTGGATCTACCTTGGTGCTTATTTGAGTGGCAGTGGATCTACCTTGGTGCTTATTTGAGTGGCAGTGTCTTGATTTGGCGTTGACACAGGCTATTTTGAACTGTCACCGTAAGCTTGACGTTTAGTATGAAAATTAATGTGTGAAGCGGAAATGTGCATTATCAAAGCCCAGTGTCTCCTGTCTGTGCGGTTGTATTATTATTGTTACTCGTTTTAGCTCGCCTGTGTGAATGTGATCATAGCCCCTCAGAATTGCGTAATAACACGGTAGGCTTAAAATGTAGTACATTTATCTGGTGCCACATTCTTAATTACTTTCCTCTTCGCACAGATCCCCCCCCCCCCGCTCTCTCTCTCTCTCTCTCACTCTCTCTCACACACACACACACACACACACACACACACACACACACACACACACACACACACACACACACACACACACACACACACACTTCTTTAGTATCCCCCTTATGTAGTGGAAAGGGGCGTTAATCCTGCAATCAACCAAGTATTTGAGTGTGTGTGTGTGTGTGTGTGTGTGTGTGTGTGTGTGTGTGTGTGTGTGTGTGTGTGTGACACGTCGGCATACATTTAAGTACATCCAGCCGTGGTCCTCCTCAGTCATCAGCGGTATTCGCTTAGGTTTCCCGTTTACCACAGACAAAAATTTCCCAGCAGCTCTCAGTAAACAGCACAGAACGACAGTTATTAGAGTCAGGCATCACTTTCACTGCTGAACGTGTGACAATGCTCACACAGTCGGCCACTGTTGTTTCCCACCAGGAGATCGTGGCTATTGACCTTTGCGAGTGTTCAGTCCGTCCACACAAGAACGACCACCTGCAGAGGTACATAGCTGACATTGTATTGCCTCCCTTTGGTGCGACCATCGTCTACATGAATATGACCCAAAAACAGAACATACGGAGCATGTGTGTTTTGTTGGGGTCCCGGCGTGTGCGCCTGTGGTCAATTGTTACGGAGATGATGATGTGTCATGTGATCAGTGCTCTCTCCCTCATCCTCCTCCCCCCCCCTCCTCCTCCCTAACCCCGCCACCGCGCTGGTGGCAGGTGTGGCACAGATCGAGGTGGTCACAATTTAGAGGGACCCTATTAAGGACCGTCTGTACAACCGTCACGGACTTATCCCGAAAAATCTACCTCAGCCCTGAGGTAGCTGCACACTGTCCCTAACCCGGCCATGCTGTGCGACAGAGAGCACGTGATTTCTCGGCTCAAGTCCTGGACTGAAAAATTCCCGCAAACTATCTATGGTCTGTCGCCGATTCCGTGAATTCCCCTTTATTTTTGACTAGATTTTATTCTGAAGTGTGTTACCATGATCAATACTCTTTTGGTGTCCACGACTCGAAATCGAAAGATCAAGAGTTCGAGCCCCGACCGAGAGCCAATATTTGTCCAGTGCGCCCAGTCTTTGAAATTAACCCTGCGGTGGACAAAAGACGTTACACCTTAAACCATCCACGCAACCGTTAGGTGTCCTTGTTCTCGAAGTCACTGATTCTCGTGACGGGCAAATAACGACGTTGACCCGACGCTCGTGCCCTGACAAGCACTGCTTTGCAGACGTCCTTCATGAACACCGTCAAAGGATAAAAAGACCAAAGTGCTTATCAAACGCAGGGCTCTTAATTAGGTTCAGCTGGTATAGTTCGCCTGTCAGTTAAGGCCGTTCTTAAACGGGCGAACTTTTGGTTCGCGAACTAGGTTCGAAGAGTACGGCGAACTAGATTCGCGCACGTTGTTTCTTAACCGACAGAACACTTCTTCCCAAACCCTGGTTCGAAAGGTTCGCCGAACTAGGTTTGAGGTCTGCACAGCGTGTCGTGGGAACCCTCGCGATCCTTTGGCCGATCCTGCGCTCTGATTGGTTGCTCGGGGAGAGCTGTTGTGCGCATGTACAAAGTTGAGGAAAATGGCGGACGGCATGGCGGCTATCGACTCACTTTGACATTTCCCTCTCTTGCGCTCTTTTCCTCTTTTCTCCTCTTCCTTGGCTTCCAAGAGTTCACTCAAAACGATAACTACCGCAAATGCCTCGTCTCGATCTACGAAGGCGGCCATTTTGGTTGTTTACGATTGTCTCACCTTCCGAGTCCGCCGGCCTTGTTCGGGCGATGACGTATGCATATCATTAACGGTCGGTTAAGAAAGATAACTAGTTCGGCCGAACCTCTGGAACTACGTACGTGTGCGCGCTCGCCCTGTTCGTATACAATACACAGTTCGCCGAACAAGTTCGCCGGACTGGTGGTTCGCCCGGTTAAGAACGGCCTTTAGGGGGTGCAAGTGTATACCAGTCTTTTGCAGGGGGAGCAATTGTATACCACCTGCGCGGGACAGGGTGCAAATGTATCCTGGATTTGGGTCTCACGACGGAGTCGAAGTCACGAGACACGCTATCTTCGTTTTATGAATGTAACTTAAACGAAAGCATTAAACGAATCAATGTACCCATCAGGTGGTGAAGATGTATGTGCGTGTATAGCATCTATCGTAATTTGTAACCGTTTCGCTCTCAGGAAACGAGCCTCTCGATAAGAATACTGAGCACGGCAGTAACGCGAGAGATGACCGGACTGAAGAGCGGGATACAACTGCCCCGCTGAATAGAGAGCAAGGCCCGTATGTAATAGTCGAGGTTAGGGTTTTTAGCCCTGGGCTAGAGTCTAACCTCGAACTAAACTAGGTCTAGGGTTACATTTTCTATTGTTTTTTTGTTTGTTTTAATCAAGAAGCGGGTCCATTCCAGCAAGGTGCCTAACTTGTTATAGAAGGATTTTTTCTTCCTTTCTTCGCTTCCTTTTTTAAATTCAATGTTGCTTTTGGGTTTCTTTTGTCCTAGTCTGGGTTAGGCCCGTAGCCATGGGTTAAATTAACCTCGACTTTTACATACGGGCCCTGGAGTACATTTGCCCCCCCCCCCCCCCCCCCCCCCCCCGCTTATAACTGGCATACATTTGCATCTCCAAGCGGGCGAACTATACCAGCTGAGCCTTAATTAGGTCCTTATACCAACAAAAATAATGACAGCAGATCTTCCTGACTGAGTCGGGTTCTGACCTCGCTGACTGGACTGAACCTTCTTCTTGTTCCTGAGGACAAGAAGCGATGATCTCTCCCTGAGAACACGCGCCGATGCGGACAATCACAATCGTAGTTTTATTTCTGACTGCCTCAAGAGGGCGCTACAGGTGCTTTGTGTCACGGCGATTGGCGTCCTTATCGGCGGGAGGAGTTCAGCTGACGGGTCAGCTTGTCTGTGAGGAATGTTGATTGGTGCGGACTGGACTGGAGCAGATCCAAAATCGATCAAGATAGCTGATAAGTCTGACTGCAGGAATTCCTCTCCTGTTTCTTCTGTAATATGATAATGGTTATTGTGACAGCGCATTTTGCTAAAGGTTTTGTGAGAGATCTGTACACTGATTTGTATCAGGGATCTGACTTTTTGTCTACAATCTGAATTGGCATGCAATTCGTGTACTGATTTCGTTGAGGAGACCAAACGAGAGTTCCTGAATATTGTTCTGTAAGATCTAAAGGTTGTCTTTATAACAACTGATTACGTGGTTGGAGTCTGCCTATAAACAAAGTTAGAGTTATTTGGTAATAAAGCAGATCTCGGATCACAACTTGAATGCAGTCACCTTCCCAGTGTGGTTTCCTCTGCACACCGTTAGGATTACTTT
The DNA here is from genome assembly GCA_018292915.2 of Batillaria attramentaria. Taxonomy (NCBI): domain Eukaryota; kingdom Metazoa; phylum Mollusca; class Gastropoda; family Batillariidae; genus Batillaria; species Batillaria attramentaria. The sequence goes on from JACVVK020000069.1 coordinate 60,389, forward strand.
TCAGTTCCTCAAACCTACGGATCTTTACTTTGACTCCCTTCCCTCTCAGATTCCCTTATTAAAGAACACCCCCCCCCCCCCCCCCCTTTGCACCCCCCCCCCCAAAAAAAAAATAAAAAATAAAATAAAATAAAATAAATAAAAAGAACAAAAAGAACCCAAAAAAATAAGAAAGAAAGAAAACTGAAGGAAAAAAAACAACAACAAAAACACAAAAACAACAAAACACACAAAAACAACAACAAAACACAAAATCAACAACAAAAACACACAAAAACAACAACAGAAATTGTACGATCCTGGATCCACCCAAATGACACTGTACATTGTGGAGGACTCAACACGGGATTTCCTTGGGAATCCAATGTAGTGCGACCTTACCACTGTGTCCTTTCCGCTAGTTTCTAGGCAACACATTGTGCTGCACTAGGCGTGCAGCGGCTTGCACACTAAACACATTGCACAGACTTGTCAAGACGTCTGGCCAGCCAGTGTGGCGTGATCAGTGTCATGTCGTTCTAGGCGCCACTAGAAACCAGTTTACAGCGTCTAGGTGACTAGCGTGTGCTTGTGACAGGCTCGAAGTATTTTATGATGTGCACTTGTGCAGCTGCCGCTGTGCTCGTAAGTGTTCTTGATAGTACGACATGCATTAACATGCTGTTTGTACCGTACAGCAGGAAGAGCGGGTTACGCGTAAGTCGATCATGTGGGGAAATTCAAACTTGATCCTCACGATCAAGGAGGGAATTCGATGTTGATCCTCGCCAGCGTCTACTTAAGTTCTCGAGGCCGAAAGCTAAAAGTAAATTGTCGTAGGCTTGTTGCACATTTCGTAAGTACAGACAGACAAGCCGGTGCGGTCATGCAGTCACTGACTCGACACCACCTAAAAGAAGCCCGGTCAAACTAGACTATGTTCACTATGAACCCACGTTCTGGTGACAAAAATACGGAATTGTCATTGCGGCAGCAGTGAAAGCGACAGAACAGAAATAACAGAACTCTCTCTCTCTCTCTCTCTCCGGGGAGCCGGGGTGGCCGGCCGAATGGTACAGCGTTGGACTTCTAATGCTCGGGTCTTGAGTTCGTATCCCGGCTGGGGCCAAATATTTGTGCTGGCTTTTTCATCGTTGCTCCGTCTTTGATATCACCCGTATGTGGTGGAAAAAGACGTTAAACACCCGCTCACCCCCCCTCTCTCTCTCTCTCTCTCTCTCTCTCTCTCCGGGGAGCCGGGGTGGTCGAATGGTAGAGCGTTGGACTTCTAATGCTCGGGTCGTGAGTTCGATCCCGGCTGGGGCCAAATATTTGTGCTGGCTTTTTCATCGTTGCCCCGTCTTTGATATCACCCTATGTGGTGGAAAAGGACGTTAAACCCCCAAACACCCCCCCCTCTCCCCCCCCCTCCTCCTTCTCTCCCCCCCCTCCCCTATCTCTCTTTCAGTTTCTCCCGGCTCAGAACCAAAACCTTGTGCTGTTCTTGTTTTATCTTGTTGCCCTGTCTTTGTCCTGTGATTGAGATCACCTTACGTGATGGAAAACAAGACGTGAAACCCACCCACCGACAAACAAGCAACCGGCAAAGTCAACCCCAACAAATTCATTTTCTCCTTTCTGTCACAACTGAACTTTTCCCGCGCTAAACTGACGTCGTATGATTTATCAGACACGGCCCTAGCTACTATAGCTTGTCCCAATACAAACTTCTCAAGAGGCCTCCCCCAAAAAATAAAGGAAAAAAAAAGTGGCCACTGGCTTATCAGGAGTGTGGCAAGATAGGGGCTTGAGTTGACAGTTTGGCCTGCCGACCAAGTGGAAGGAATTTGTTCAAACAAATGTCAGACGAACCAGCTGACCTGAGGCGGGCTGTAGTATGCTGGGGGGAAAGTTGTGTGGCCTGAAGTCGGAGAGACTGGAGCAGGCACGGTGAGATGACAGTTCACCTATTTGAAACATTTGTGTCCGAATTGCGCGAAAGTTTCAGAGTTAAAACTGTTGTTTTTTTGGGTTTTTTTTAAAGTGTCTGACCTTGCTGTGCTGCTCTTTGAAACTGTGCCGTTGGCATTGCGTTTTGTTGTTGTTGTTACTGCCTTTGGACTGCTGCCATTT
>JACVVK020000069.1:75000-280000 GCA_018292915.2 Batillaria attramentaria
GGCTCCCGTGCGTTCCAAATGGCAGTCCCTGTACATGTACGTCAGTATCACGGACGGGGTGTAGTCAAAATTGATGCGAGCGTTTCCGGTGCTACCCTCGGCTTCAAACTTAGCACCACCAGGTCAGAGTGTTTAAAACACACACACACACACACACACACACACACACACACACACACACACACACACACACACACACACACACACACACCACACACACACACACTGACACACACACACACACACACACACACACACACACACACACACACACACACACACACACACGAAGTGGTTTCGTTTTCAAATTGTGTAGCACCGAGTGTTTCCAACGGACTTCGGTCTGTTTGCGTGAGAAACTGAGAAAGACTGAGACTGTTTGTCAACTGGACAACTTCAACTGGCCACTCGGTCTGTCTCTTGTGTTCAGTTTTTCAGACCCCCCCCCCCCCCCTCCTCTCCCCTTCAAGAATTTGCGTTGTTGTAGTTATCATTTCCGTGATACTGAAAAAAAAAAATCAATAGCCGTTCACTTATCACGTATAGCACAGCAGCGTGGAACCAATTCATCGCTAACACCAATTTCCTGTGACGGTCGCTTCGCCACATTGGTTCAAGGAAGCTGACTCTGATTTAATCAAACGTGCTCATGGCACACTGACGTGCTAGGGAGGGGACTTTCAATTTTCTCCTCGAAACTCAGTTTATTCCAGTGCGCCCCTACCCTCCCCCATTCCCCCCCCCCCCACCACCACCACCACCACCCCCACCCCACCCCTCACCCACTTCCCACCCACCCGTCCACCCAGGCGCTAGAGTCTCCTCCCTTGCGCCACTCCTATTTCCCCAGATCACAGCGATTCTCGCACACACACAAAAAAAAGGATGATGACTCAACAATGGCTCAGTAGAGACAGTGCCTCCTTTCCAATTCCTTCTCGCTGCCCGTCCAGCGGCGCCTGCATTATTGGCATCGACCAAACCCACGGACGCACGTGCAGCTATCACTTTTTTAGGGGGACACTTGCGCTTTCGGTAGCGTTTTGTACTATTTTCTTTTCTCCCACGTCAGTCTCCGATTGCTACATCTGCGTGGAGCTGTAGTTATCATCGTGTGAATATTCTTTGAGAAACACAGCTGCTTTCGGATTGATGGTTATGTGGTATGTGTCACTGGCCGGCAAGTATCGATGACGTCATTGAGCAAGATCTGTCGGTAACCTGTTGATGCGCTGTTCGAGGCTGTGAGAAAGACATCACGTGTGTGACACATCTTTTGTGTAGAGAAAATGTGGTTGTTGTGGAGCCAAGTGCGGCATCTTGTAGGAGCCCAAAAAACAAAACAAAAAAGGCTGAGAAAGACGAGTGCACTCCGCTCACGCTTGACATAAAATACTTGAAAAATTAGAAACAGAAAAAAAAATAGACAAGCGAGCTTTTGCGGTCGGGTAGCGGGTTGTTTCGAATTCGAACCATGTCGTTTTCATCAGTATTTGTTTTTGAAACGCCAGAATTTCATTGAATTCCTTGCTGACAAAGTTCCCGGCTGGAGCCAAATATTTGTACTGGCCTTTTCTCGTTGCCCCGTCTCTGATATCACCTTTATGTGGTAGAAAAGGACGGTAAATTCCCAAACCTTGACACCCCCATACACCCACCCTTGCTGATAAAGTAAAGCTGGTTGACATTGTGGTGTCAGTTGCGGTGTTTTCAGTCTCCAGTTGAGGATGTCACAGGGCACAGGCGATAGCTTTTACCTGTACTACACGAAGGAGCGAACATAGCATTTCTGAATTACTCTTTTGAAGTGAAAGAAGTGGACGCTGAACTGTTCCCATCGTCGTTAGTGTGAGGACTAAAAAAACAAAACAAACTGGCACCGTGTTGCAGCTTGGTCGGACAGCATCTGCACTGTGGCGTGCGCGGCATTCAACTCACCAATACTCATAGACATTGGCACCGTGTTGCAGCTTGGTCGGACAGCATCTGCACTGTGGCGTGCGCGGCATTCAACTCATCAATACTCATAGACATTGGCACCGTGTTGCAGCTTGGTCGGACAGCATCTGCACTGTGGCGTACGCGGCATTCAACTCATCAATACTCATAGACATTGTCACATTGATGGAGCGCACTGGCAAGACAGGTACACTTGTACAAGCATCTGTTCATCTGTGTGTGTGTGTGTGTGTGTGTGTGTGTGTGTGTGTGTGTGTGTGTGTGTGTGTGTGTGTGTGTGTGTGTGTTGATTGATAGTTTAACTGGAGCTAGTAATCACAGTGACAAGCCTCAGTCATCGCAAAGCTTGACCCGTGCGGAAACAAGAGTATTATAATTATACCGCATGATGGCACTCACGTACTGTCTGCATTGTACCTGCTCTTGTCTACATATCTGCAGTCACGATACCACTCGGTATTCCCACGACTGAATAGTAGTGAGGGCGACAGTCAGTTGCTAACAGTTCCCATGATGCATGCATTTGGCGGAAGCAGTCGATTAACTTTCACTCTCCTGTGTTCTTGTGTTCGCGCCGTGAAGACTCCTGTAGGCTGTTTATCCCAGAGAGACCTTTCGCGAGAGCGCAGGTCACGGCATCGTTTTTCGTACAAACACATCGCAGACTCACATTCAGAATAGGAGATCCCGTTCCCCTCCCTCTCTGTAACTACTTTATTGTCCCTTTCGGGAAGTTCGGTCTGCTTTCTCCGGGGGAAGCGCGTCGCCGCGGTGCAGCACCACCCAACCTACCTATTCTGTTTTAAGTTTGCTGCGGGAGGAAAGCCGGATAACCCGGAGAAGAACCCCCGATGAGCAGCCCTCCCTCTCTGTGTATAACTACTTAATTGTCCCTTTCGGGAAGTTCGGTCTGCTTTCTCCGGGGGAAGCGCGTCGCCGCGGTGCAGCACCACCCAACCTACCTATTCTGTTTTATTTTAATTTTGCTGCGGGAGGAAAGCCGGATAACCCGGAGAAGAATCCCCGATGAGCAGCCCTCCCTCACTGTGTATAACTACTTAATTGTCCCTTTCGGGAAGTTCGGTCCGCTTTCTCCGGGGGAAGCGCGTCGCAGCACCACCCAACCTACCTATTCTGTTTTATTTTAATTTTGCTGCGGGAGGAAAGCCGGATAACCCGGAGAAGAACCCCCGATGAGCAGCCCGATAGCCAGGAAATAACGGTATCACATAATTATCACAAGCTCGACTCTGACCTGAGCTCAAACACGCGCTTCATCGCCGTGGCAGCGGTGACGGCCGTTCGGCCAGTAGCGCAGCGGCTAAGTCCGACTGAAACTGATCTCAAAAAGCCGTCTCCCGATAATTCTATGCTCACGATTCGTTCGGATATCGAGGAGTCAGCTAATGGGGCGGTCTGTGGTCTAGTGGTTAAGAGACCAATGCGAGACTTAGCCACCAATGCGAGAGGTCAGGTTCGAGTCCCACTCGGGGCGAAGAATTTTTACCTTGTCGTAGGTGGCACCGCGGCTCATCAGTTCGGGCCGATCGTCGGGGGTTCTCTCCGGGTACTCCGGCTTCCTCCCCCTCTGCTTTTGGAAATGTTCAACCCACAAAATTTGAAATAAATGCAATTCTACATTCCGAAACTTCAATAGCTGAGCTGAACCTTCGCACGTTTGTAATGTGTTCATGTCCAGTGTGTGAGAGAATGCGTGTGATTCACGTGAGCGTGCGTGTTGGGTTCAGCTCGCGGCGCTTTAGGCCAGTTTAAGAAATTGAGAAAAAAAAAAGTGCCCACACGATACACATTTGTGACCCTCCGCCACGAAATGAGTCGTCTTGTAACCTGAACAAAACAATAGCACAAGAAGACTCATTTCGTGGTGAAGGGTCACATTTATTATTATTATTATTAATGTTGCGGGCACCCCGGCGTTGACTATGTTCGGAAGAATTTGAATTACAGTCGCAGAGCCGGAGACCACGGCACCGCCAGTACCGCATTCAAGACCCCGCTAATCATTCAGACTGAGCCAAGCGTTTATGGTTCAGTGAAGCAGATGCTTTCTTGTTTGCAGACTATGTTTGTTTCCTTCGTGAGCAATTGCTGATTACTATCGGCTTTGCACGAAGAGTGTCTTGTTTGCTACGGGGAGAACATATAAACTGGTGTGAACTATATACAGTGAGTGAGTTAGCGAGAGCTGTCAGTAGTAGCAGGTTTTGGGGCCATCATGCATCAAAAGCATCATTATGGGAAGGCTTATCAGGTTTATGAACTCAAAGCCGGGCTGTCGAGATTCTCACACTTACTGACGGCTAGTTTCGGCCCAAGAAGAAACTGAACATTGTTTGTAGATGTAATCCACACACACACACACACATACACACACACACACACATACACACACACACACACACCGTCACACACACACACACACACACACACACACACACACACACACACACCGGCACAGAGAGAGAGAGAGAGAGACGCACGCACGCGCGTGCACACTGCACACACACACATACACAAAGTGAAGCACGCACTGCACGCACATACAAACACAGAGAGAAAGAGAGAGAGAGAGACGCACGCACGCACACACACGCATACACAACGAGAGAGAGAGAGAGAGACACACACACACACACACACACACACACACACACACACACACACACACACACACACACACACACACACACACACACACACACAGAGCGAAAAGGAAACTGAGGGGAAATCACACAGAAAACCTCGGATGAGTCCACTTCCGAAACTGGTGCAGGGTGGGAAGGCATGGAACCTTCCTGCATGAAATAGTGCTAATAAATGGCATAGTTGTTTCCGACTTTGCTCATCGTCGTCATATCTCCATCAGGTGGCGTCAATCAGAAAACACACCGACTTTCGTTTGGGTTGTCAGTCCAGCTTCACTCAACGTGAGTATCACGGCAAGATCATTCTCAACTGAGACTCGGCCTGTTGCACGAAGTCTCTTACTCAACTCTTTCCGTGCATAGGATCTTTCGGAGCACACGTAGTGGAGGAGGTTGTGTTTCTCCTTCTCAAGTTTTCCCGTGCGTTTGTTAACCCTGTGAGTCGCAGGCAGCGGGATTTAATCATTCATGCAGTGTACGTGTGAGGGAGTACTGTCAGTATGACCTGAGTTGGATCGGGCATAGTAATTGTCGGCCTCATGGATTTCATGCATCTGTCGGCATGTGATTCTACGGTGATGATGATGATGATGATGATGATGATGATGATGATGATGATGATGATGATGATGATGGGGACTTGTAGAAAGATTTTTTTCTCAGAAGTGCAGATGGTTAATGGAGTGGTGCACTGAAGCGACAAGTCATCAGGTTCTTCCGGTTATGTGGTGGAAAAGGACCGTTAAACTCCCAAACACCCACCCACCCACCCCAGGTTCTTCCGGAATGCAGTGATGTTGCCTGCCTCCCGGCCCACATTGCGATCAAAGCTGATGGCTGTACTCAGGGGGTCCTCGGAAATTAATCTGGCTAAAAATCGTCAATGAATTAAAATGTTATTTTCCACTTTTTTTCATAGCACTTACTGTTATCCGCTTACGGTCCACGGGAAGTAACGCCATTGTTCAGTTCGGTGACTTCGCCGGATTAGTAATTTACCTCCAATCAGTCGAGACAGATCACATCATCAGCTCAGCTAGTTCCCAACTTCCCAGTAACTTGAGTATGGCCCCGTTTACATTAGCTTAAAATACCACCCTGAGAGCGCCCTGTCGAGTTTATACTTGGACAAACCGCTCCGAAAGCGCACCGCTCTCAGATTACCTACAGTGGGTAGTCTGAGGGCGCTCTAGCTTTGCCGGGCGCTTTCGTCACGTCACGTGGGGCCCTGTGTCACCGTAGCAACAGGCCATTTTTGCAAATGGCGAAAGATCGTTGTTTTTTTTCTGCCAGGCATACAAAAACACGTGCTTTCTGGGCGCTGCCATCTTGAATATGTCACATTCCTCGAGAGCACGTGACATATCAGCTCCCCTTCTACGATTGTGTAATGTAAACGCCGTGGAGCGCTCTCAGTACGGTGCGCTTTAGGGGCGCCCTCAGAGCGCTCTGTAATGTAAACGGGACCTATGACTTGTCTTTATCGAGAGGTTTTCGGTACGCATGGCCTTAGCTGGCCGAGTCCCGCAAAACCCAAGCAACCAGTGTGTAGTGTCAGCAATAGAGTGAAGGAGCGGTGGTCATGTTACAGGATGTGGATCTTGGTGGACAACTGAACTTTGTGAATAGGCCAAGCACTGCGTCTCTGAGCAACTCCACTGTTTCTGTCCACTTCATATTTGTCTTGAGTACGGTAGATGCCCAGTGGACATACCGGTTCGTGTTCGTGCTTCAGGGTGCCTAGACATGTACATTCCGTCTGAAATGTTGGAGTAACTGATGGAAATAAGCAAACATCAGCTGCACTTAGTAATAATGCCATTAAAGTGCATCTTGACCGACATCACGGTGACATTAAAGGTCTGCAATCTCAGCAAAATGCCGCAAACATTGCGTTTTTAAAAAAACTGCGACTCCTTCGACTGTGCATAATCCAGGCAACTCTGTCACAGTTGCAGAGTTTTCAGCGCTTCGGGGACCCTTATAAAACCAGAGCACGAGTTTGCTTGAGATTATTTGGCTTTTGGTCAGTGAGCGAGACACATCGCTACAGTGTCTGGCGGATGTTGAGTGCTGCACGATCTTGCTCGCTCAGTGTCAAAACGCAAACTGAGCTGTGAAATCAGGCTGCCCTTGGCTTTTATTGGGATTTCAGTGACGCTGAAAACTCTGCAACTGTGACAGAGTTGACTGTGCTTGCACGGTCGACTCTGTACATTTTTTTTTTGACACTTCAGAAAGCTTTTTGTTAGGAGCTTAGATCTTTAAAGCCTCTATTTTCGTAACGCTGCTGAGATGAAAAACCGCCGCTTTCGAATCTCTAAGGTTATTTGCCAGCCGAGATAGAAAGGTGCTTCATGTGATCATTGCAATCGTTTTCTTGACGTTGTGGCTTCTAATAATTATTAGATAAATACGACTTTCTTTGAGCCTACGTTCCATTCCTAAACAGACAGGGACTCGACAAATCTTCTAATAATAGCCACCAGTCAGCGCCGTCTCGCTGGTGTCAGTCCGCAACCAATGAACGTCGTCTGCTCAGTACACAGAACAACATAATTATACGTCAACCAGAGGCCAGTCTTGAGGTGGACGTCCATTGCTTCGGTACTGAAGTCCACCCAACTGACGGAGTCTCCCTGACCCCTCAGCCCGCGTCATTTTGATTATTGAGGGCACACTGGCTCAGTGGGTCCTCGTCACTTGACGCCGCGCATTCTTGTTGCCGGCTACACTTAGTGGCTGACTGAGATCCAGCACAGCGTCATAAGTGACATCATAATGTGTGCTTGGGGGGTCAAGAGTTGCCATTATTTTCTCACGTCGGCCATGGTCATTGTACGCTCCTTTCGCTTGATGGCGCCTGTATTCGCTTCCACTTTTCCCATCGCCATTTCTTTCACCGGAGCTCCTTCTTGTACATTGAAGCTGGTGCTTAAGTCATAATCATGATACTGATTGTGGTCTGCTATACCGGAAGGTCGTGCCTGCGATCTAATGTATTGGATGTTTATTGCTGGCCTTAAGAGATCGAGGCAGATGGACATTTTCCAGCCCTGTGTACCACTGTGTACTTGTTCTGGCCGGTGGATAGTGTTCTGCAATCTTGCGACTGATCAGTGTGTTGCTAACTACCATAAAACGACGGGAGACGTATCGGAGTGTTTTCGCTTGATCTGACCCTGAGCTGGAACAGTGGCTGCTCCGTGTTTGAGATACGAAAGAAGCAACACTGTCATTGTTTTCGTCAAAATGACACTTTTATCTTATCACGCTGCTTGTCGTCGCTGACAGATATACTGAGATCTTCATGACAGATAGTGTTATTTGTTACACAGATTGCAGATTGCTTTATCTGTTACATACACAGAGTAATACGTCATGTGCAGTGGCCCAGCACACAGTAGATAGACGTAATTGTTAGATAATATTTCGTTGTAGACAGTACGCAGTGAACGGCAGGACAGGACGACAGCAGCCCCGCTGTCCTTGTCTCTCTTGATAGCAGACCTTCACACAGCTCACAAGCAGGTCTCAGTGCATAATTATACGACTTAAAAGAAGAAGAAGAAAGAAAGAATCTCACTGTCACAGTAGACTGGTTTCTGACGGACATAGCCGGCCTTGCGCGGAAGGGCAGAACACTTTGTCAGACAAGAACGTGTGTGTGACACGCGGTGACATGGGAAAGCGGTAATTGTGAGTCCAGGAACGAACTCCTGTCTTAAGAACGTACCATCACCGCGATTACGTCCCTGGCGTGTGAATCATCGTTTGGTATGCACAGACAGCTAGTTTTTTGGACCTGGTGTCACCATCGTGTTCTCACTCAGTAACTGAGACGGGCGGAAGCGGCGAAAGAAACTCTAGACAGGCTGATTGAATGAAGGAAAACTTAACGTCTTGCTGTGCCTCCTAAATCTTAATTTGAACTGCTACATGTGTTATGACTCAAGAGTCCCCCATCTCCGGGAGCTGTTGCTGTTGTTTTTGTCAGCTTTATACTGAAACAAGTGGTTACCCTGGTACCGTCCGAGTTGAATGGGTCAAGTGAATCAAATTTCTTACCAGCCGGGAAAAAAAGAGGAAAGAAAGAAAAAGGACAGCAAAACCGACGGAAATTAGTGCTTTGCGACACAATATAGCCGACAAGACTAGCAAGAGTTCTCGGTTATCTGCATACTACTGTTTGCTCTTCCTATCGGCGGGCAGCTGGGGCAGCTGGTAAACCGTTGAGCCGTCCACCTTTGGGTTGTGAGTTCGAATCCCGACTGCGAACATAAAAATTGTGCCCTGTATTTGGTGTGACCCTTATGCAGTAGAAAAGGACGTCACGTCACTTGTCCAGTAGCCCTGCGGGTCGTAGGGGCACCACTGACGACTTGGCGACGAGTTAGCTCCATCTTCAGTCTCACGGTCCTCTGCTACTGTCTTGGAACTGCCGAAGTTCAGACCTGTCCACTCTCGGATCAGTGTTATCCTCCCACCTCGTCTTCTGCGAAAAGGACGATACAGCCGTAAACAATCAAGCAACCAACCACTGCACCAACCAACACCAAGATCTTCCAACAGGCGCTGCCATATAACATTGCAGCATCTGTGTGTGAAACTCTAATTGCTCATCAGGTGCTTGTCACAAACACGCGGTCAGACAGCGGGAGAAACTCGAGGCGGTCCTGAGCTCGGCTGTTAGCAATACAAAACCCACTGAAAGCCGAGACCCCAGCGCCACTGAAAATCTTTAGTTCCCACTGACAAGGGAGCCGGTGGTGAGAAGACATTTTTGTCGACTGTATCATTATGTGGGGCCAGAGGACACCGCCATTGTGATTGTGTGAGTGACGGGGGCAGCTGAAGCAGACACTAAACCTGGTATTGAGAGTGAGAGGCAGGCAACGAGTGGGAGAATGGACCCAGGGGCAGCGAACTCCCGATCAAGTTATACAGGTGAGAGTAATCTGTCTTGGTCGCGTTTCGGAATGTCGGGGTATTTTTTGTTGTTGTTGTTGGGGTTTTTTCAGTTTGTTGTTGTTGCCAAATTCCTGTTTCATCTTAGGTTGAGTTACTCGCCCCTGATAACGCGGGAGAATGCGAGACACGAGCGTGATTTGGGAATGATACGTACAGCGTATTGCGCCCGGCGGACTGACAGAACTTTCATCTCATCTCATTTCCTGTTCCCTGCCATCTTCCAATTCAAAATCAAATTTAAGTTCGATTTCTGTTTCGTTTAATGTCTACTTGAGTCAACAGTACGGCATTCAGTTTTGGTCCCGACAGACGTCATCGAGTTAGGTCAGTTTGGGTGGGAAACATGTCATCGGGTTGTCGTGTAATACAATGTTGGACATGTGTATCGTTGGCTCCTCGCCATACCTCGAATGTGCAAACTGATTATCATTGGACAGGTTTGGAAGGGACACTCACCGTCAGTAATCATAATATGTGCTCTACATTTTTGGTTCATACGCCACTAAATCTCATGATCAGTAAGCGGTTCAAGATGGTATCTCTACGCTCCGACGGAAAAACCCACACGCGCTCTGCCCCGTCTCCTAGTAATCTGCCTCAGTACCGGTTTCAAGAAATACTTGGGTCAAGTCACGGTGACTAATTTGTCCTTCCCTGCTATACTGGTCCCCCCCCCCCCCCCCAGTGTGTGTGTGTGTGTGTGTGTGTGTGTGTGTGTGTTTTAGCACAGGCATGTTAACCCCCTTGTCATCAAACGATGACGGATCCGGCCGCACATTTCAACTGCCGTGACATTAAGCTGAGGGACCATCCTTCCTTCCTATTACTGAGTCCAGCATGCACTGCACAGCCGAGCGATGCACACGCTTCTGTGCCGGTTTGAAAGCAAACCTGTGCAGTGCGGTTTAGTCGAGTGGCGGAGAGGGGAGAGTCTTCCTTCCACTTCAGTCAGTCCCAACCCTCGAGCTTTGCTGATTTGCGCATCGGGTCTGTGCGTTGGCGTGTGTGTTCTTCCATCTTAGCGCCTGTCAAAATGTCACTGGTGTCAAGACCAAAGCTAACACCACCGCCCGGCCCACAGGTAGTTGTGCCGCTGGGATGAAAAGCAAGCACTGAGGTCCTCGTACTGTGAACGGTTATGTCAGCATGGTCTGAGCCTGGACTGTGACAGGCGGCCTAACGGTTAGAGCACTGTGACCACGCGGCAGTTCAAATCTCTCGACCTGAACTGGTTTGGGGTTTCCGAACAACAACAGAGGGCTGTTGTGAGGTGAGTGACCTCCTTCTCAGTCTCGCCTGTGGATGCCGGGACGGTCTCACTGAGTTTGAGCTGTCACGCCTTTATGTTAGGGTAAGTAGTCTGTTTATTTCACCGTTCGGTTGTATGTTTTTTTGTTTTGTTTTTTTAAGGGGGGGGGGGGGGGTGTTCTGCGCCGCAGGGTCAGCTTCGCTCAGCTTCAGCGGCCAACTTTTCAAAAGGTCTTTCTCCGTGGTTTACTCATTAGGCAGGGCAAGTAGCCGAGACTGACCTGTTGGACAGTCGGGCATTGACAACGCCTGCCAATCACTCTAGATCTGCTGAAGCGCTTCAGTTCTCACCATCAGTTCCCGACTGAATGCAGTAACTACAGCTGGAATGATCTCTGTCGCATAGCAGTTCAGCCGAGACTGAGCCCGAAAAAAAAAATCCCATGAGGTGGCCCTCATGCTGCCCCTGACCCTTGCGAGGCACCAGAGAGCACATGATTTTTCGGCCTGAGCCCTGAACTGCTAGTGTGCAAGAAATCGTGTGTGTGTGTGTGTGTGTGTGTGTGTGTGTGTGTGTGTGTGTGTGCTCAGTTTTATTTTCCAGCCGTGCTGTAGTTTCAGCAGGGACATATTATTTAAGAGCACTCTAGTTTGAGTTTTTATTAAATTATTCATTTTCTTGTACTGTATTTCTGGCTGACCGGACGCTGAACTTTACGTCGTGATTCCAAACCACTGCTGCTCGTGTATGATAAGACAATCTTCTTCAACCGCTTTTGCCGGCTGCCCGGAAGCTATGTTCCGAGGACTGTCGTGTCCCGGTCAGGAGACGCCCTGTATCATGACGCACTATGACGCAACCGGGACGCTGTCTCATCCATCAGACTCACACAGACAGGCGGGTAACCTGGTTCTGTCCCAACTGTCATGTTAGGCTGTTTTAAGCGAAAAATTCATTCTTAATGTGATTTGTGTTTTTTTTTTTTTTTTTTTTTTGTTTTGTTTTTTTTTTTGGGGGGGGGGGGGGTGACACTCATGTGTTTAATTAATATTCTAGGTTATTATGTCGTTATCATGTATTCTCCTCGGGGCTGCCTGGCCGTATGGAGTTGGACGTAGCATGGGAGTTCAAGCGAGTGACGCCATTACAGTAGATTAAAGAGTGACGTAACTTGAGACAACGCTGGGATTTTTTATTATTATTTTTTTTTTTTTTTTTTTTGGTAATCGGGAGGCAACGCTGGGCTTCTTTTTTGTAACCGGGAGTTCGATAAATTAGCATGAAGGTGCAGCATCTCCTGCATGTCCTAGGTTTATACTGCCCCGTAGACCAGTTTGCATTAGTTGTCCAACGACACTTTTGTGGTTCACATAGTGCAAGCACACTTAGCCGCGAAGTAGTCTTTGTGGCTTGCGCAGCGTTAAAGGTTCTATGTTCATAACGCGGCTGAGATGCAAAACTGCCGCTTTGGAAGCTATAGGGTTGTTACCAGATAGAATGATGTTTCATTTGGCCATTGCGACCAAAATACGACTTGATACGAAATACAACTTTCTTTGAGCCTAAGTTCCATTTTTTTTTAAAAACAGAATGGGACGCGAAAAAGCTGACAAAAATAAACATCAATCAATCAGCGCCGTCTAGCTGGTCCTCAGTCCGCAAACAAATAACCATGTACCAAGCAACCAAGCAACCATATACTGTGACCTAAGTGGCTGATTCTGGTGCACAGATTCCAGTGCATTTGATGAAAAGTTTTCCACACTCTGTTGTGGGGAGCCGGGGTGGCCGAATGGTAGAGCGTTGGACTTCTAATGCTCGGGTCGTGAATTCGTATCCCGGCTGGGGCCAAATATTTGTGCTGGCTTTTTCATCGTTGCCCCGTCTTTGATATCACCCGTATGTGATGGAAAAGGACGTTAAACCCCCCAAACACCCACCCACCCACACTCTGTTGTATGCCTGTTGTGCGTATTGAGACTTTAAGCCCTAAAAACTCACTCACTCACTCACTCACTCACTCACTCACTCACAGCGCTGGGCTTGGTGAGTGGAGGAAACATCTTACGTCAGTAAAACGTAAGTTGTCCTTGGCGTGACTGTCACAAACTAGGAGGGGGGGGGGGGGCGGTGGGGTGGGGTGGGGGGAGAGGTTGCAGACAACAACGACTGGCTCTTCCCTGCCACTACTTTGTATACACGATGCAAGAACAATAAACTGTCTGTCAACAAGACATAAGGCGGGTCAGCCGTCCATCAGTACCGACGTGAGTGAGGCACGGGGGTACTGATGTCCTCAATCAAAGCGGTCCCGAATAAATTATGTTTACCTCCAGAATATAGGTGTACAGTCAGTGTGCATGCCAGCCTCATTGTACGCTAACAGGTGGCATGTTTGATCGTGGCAAGTGGCATGTCCTCAATCAAAGTCCCGAATAAATTATGTTTACTACCAGAATATAAGTGTACAGTCAGTGTGCATGCCAGCCTCATTCTCCGCAACAAGTGGCATGTTTGATCGTGGCAGGAACGGATGGATCGACCAGTGGGATGACAGGCACAGAGACGCAGTGAAACCTATTGTTGGGATCCTGTAGTAGGGTGAGGTGGGCCGGGCCGGAATGGGGGTGGAGGGTTAGTCGGTCTTCACACTTTGAAAAGTGCCTTGCATATTAAGTGTGCTGATTATCTCCATTGCCCCAACAATAATAATAATTATAATAATAATAATAATAATAATAACGACATTTAGAAAAGGGAATATTTACGACATCGCTTGATGTGAGCGAATCGATCTCTGAACATCAGTGATGCAGACATTGAGTTCTTCTTCTTCGTTGTTGTTGTTGTTGTTGCTATTGACATTCCTGGGCTAAACACTCCCAGGCTCATCCCATTGGATGAGAGGATTGCAAGAGTGATCTAATTTTAATTGCCACGTCACGTGGGCAGCCACACTGACTCCGTCTGTGGAGGACTTTAAATCTCTGTCGCCAGAGAGTGACGGTTGTTACGCTAGAAGCTTACCATGGCTGAAAATAATCCCCACATAACAGTGATAGCAATAACAATTTTTTTTTTTTTTTTTTACTGAAGCTTTACTGTTCTGATCAGAGTTAACACTAATGACAAAAGCCTTCACGCAAAGCGGAGTCAATTCTTCGTAATGTTTTCGTTTTTTCCCGTTGCCGGTTTTCGCGATCTACGACGGTCATTCAGATTAATTTTGTCTTTGTGGCCTTGTCAGTCAAGTCTGTCCACCACTGACCTGTGCAGAAGTTGATGTGTTGGTCAGTTTTCAAGACTGGCTGAGCTGACCTCCAGTTGTGGACACGGACACCGGTTGTTTTGGGAGCAGCCACAAAAGTGAACGGAATGTGTCTCAGTATTAGGGCTACTGCTTAGTTGGGCTGCATTGGTATAGTTCGCCCCGTCGTGCCATTTGTACCTGTTGTAAATGCACTGCCACTGTCAAATCCGATTGCACCTTTACCACAAGGTAGCCCGACCCCTGTATCTAAACCTAACTCTAACCCTAAATCTAACCCTGAACCTATCTAAGCAGGCGAACTATATCAAATGAGCGTGACTGTGGTGGTATAGTTCTGTATTTACAGGTTACTACGCTAAAGTATAGTAGAAATTATTTCCCCTTTTAAAATTTGTGTGCAGAGTTAAAAAATGGCAATCTGGTGCTTTTTGTTGGCTTTGTAAACAAGTTTCATGCCAGGTAATAGTAAAATTAGGGAAAAATGTGCCTGGCTTGTGGACTATTTGTATTCATGCGCGGCTGGCACTGGAGCCAGCAGACGACAGAGGAATGGGGGGGGGGGGGGAGGGGGTTCGCTGCCAACATTGCCAAAAAAACCGGATTGTTGGAATTTGTTGAAATTTACTCTACACATGAGTCTTTGGCTGTCGGATTTTTGTTATTTTTTTCGGTGAATTTTAAAGCATTTCCAGAGTGTCATATGCAAAGTTATGTGTAAGAGGACGGAATATCTAGCGCTTTCCTCCAAATTTGCATCAGTGGTCTGCAGCCAATACTAGTACGGCACAAGGGTGCAAACTGTACTGAGCCTTAGTTAGGCCTGTGACTATAGTCCGCAAGACCTTTTGATGTGTTTGATTCGTACTGCGCCAACACTGAATGCAGTTTTGGGCAGTCAGTCACAGTGCTGTGTCAGGGACACCGACTGTTTTTCCCCTCTCAGATGTTTTGTGTATCAGTCAATGGTCAGCTGGAAAGCAAATCCGGCAGTCCGGCGGGTCGGACGTTCAGTTGATACTCAAGTTGTAGTACGTCTGTTAAACCGACCATATGACATGAATCAGTAATCTGACTTACGGCGTTTCCTGACCGAAGACAATGTAAACTTGATGTGATCATGTGACGGTCCTAGTGTTATGCACTGAGCTCATGTCCAGATAACAGCCCGTGCGTAGCAATGTTACTGTATCGTAGTCATGATATCATTAATATTATAAGCATCACTGACATCAATGTCAGTCTCCTGAGCTCACGCTTGTCAGTGATCGGACTGCTCAGTCAGTGACTGATGCCGGTCAGTCACAAGTTCTGCGGCCGGGTCACGTGAGACTGACCATGACCCTAACCCTAACCTAACAGGCTCAGTAAACCCTAACTCGAACGAAACTGTAGGCTACTTGACGCTGAGCCGGGCACTCTGAGATTCAGTTTCCCCCTTTCAAAAAAATGAAAATAAAAATCGAAGCAAACCCCTGCCTGTTCGAAATATTAGGTACCGACAGCGAGTTCTCACCCTGATACATCCGAGTCATAAAAATAATATGTCTATAGTCACACCGGCGGTATCCTCAAACAGCCTGACGGCGGAGCTCGCTACCGCCTCAACTCACCTGACATCAGTGGAAAATGGGTCTAAAATTTTTATCAGGCCCATGCTGCTTATCTCCTTTTACCAAACAACGTTAGACACGGGGTTTATCATCTTACGTCAAGCATCGTCATTCACGGTAACAGGGAAAGTCTTTGCCTGGTTGACTGCGGGCGAAGCGATTTCTCACGTTCCCCCATCAGCACCCGCCTGACCCCTGACCTCGCATCCGGCATTGACCCCCTGACGTCACGCCGCGCGAGACACTCGATCGGCACCGGTAGCCGAGACGTCAGAGGCGGAGTGTGTGTGTGTGTGGGGGGGGGGGGGGGGGAGAGAGTTAAAAACTTGGCGCGCTCTGTTTGGGTGTTTAGAAGGGCCGAGGGTTAGACGACACACAAACTGCTTCTGTTTGGAAAGAGAATCAGTGTTTGTGTTGTTAGAGAAGACTGTAGACTGAGTTTTACGCTATGTGTGTCAGTGTGGAGCGAAGGTTACGGCTGGTTCAGTTCGGTGAAAACTAAACAACTTCATTCATTGACAGCGGTGTACTGACGGCTGACCGGAGATCGTCAGTATGTGCGACAATACTGAGACTTACAGTTTTGGTGTCACGGTCGTGTTTTGACTCACGTCTATGTCTGTGACTGAGTCCGGCCACGATGTTTAGGATGACTGAGCCTAACGGCGGACTGAGACTATGACAGCCTGTTTGCTTGGAAAACTTGAAAAAACAAAAACAAAAACAACTTGACTTGAAACTCAGAAGCTCAGCTGACACTACGAACTTATTCACTGCGTGGTGTTGTGTATTAAACATGATACTCACGTTCTAGTTCAGTATCTTTAGAAGACCGTTGCTTGAACATAGTGTCGGTAGCTGCCAGTAGTTTGTGAGTGTCAGACACTTACTTACTCGGAATGACGTACTGGCTCAGTGGGGACACCGAACGTGACCGGTGTCAAGCTGTGTTAGTGCTTTCTTGTTGCTGTGATCGCTATACTGACTGTGTGTGGTGAATCAGTTCACAATCGCGCGATCAGTTGTGATTTTAAAACATCTGCGTTCTTCGGAAAGTCGCAAATTGGTGATCTCAGCGAAAGAACTGACTCGCCGCTCCGTCAGTCCGTTCTTCTTGTTCAGGATTTTCCAAGATTTCCTACACCCACGCGGATGTAGATAAGCAACACAACACAGCCGGCACTGAAAGGCTCAAGGCTCAGTTTTATTGGGAACGGCCAGACGACAGCTACAATACCTCCGCCGTCCCTCAGTCAGTCTCCCATTGAAACCTCGCCCCCAGCAGTCGACCATCGACTACTAGAGCCAGAGCTCCGCCCTCCTAACAAAACCTCGGTCGGTCAAACACCTACTGATACTACTTGACATCAGTCACCGTTCCCACGTACGTTCCCACAAAGAACAAACTCGTCGCCGTTGCTCGAGACCAGGGGAAAACATTACAACGTGGGAAGATTGAAGTAGAAGACAGTCGTGTAGGTAACAATGCTCAGTTGTCAGCAGTGGGGAGAGGCCGGAACTGGTTTTGACTGATTCACTCAGATCACCGTAACACTAAGCCGGAACTATTGTTTTCAAGTCAGTGGACGGACTGCGCGGCAACTGACCAGAGCTAAGTGCCAGTGAATACATGTGTGCGGGCTGTTGTGCTGTCTACATTGTCGTTTTCGGTGACATGGCGGTATTTTCAAGTTCTCTGAATCAGTATTTTCTCTGATCAGTATAATAAACCTGTAAATGTAACTATTGTTGTCGAGTGGACTGCAGTCAGCGCAGAGTGTATACACGTATGCTGTCTGTTGTGGCGTCTACATTTTTGGTGACACAGCGGAAGTGTTTTAATTCTCTCACTCAGTATTTTCTCTGATTGATATAAGAGACCTACTGTTGTCGAGTGGACTGCAGTCAGCGCAGAGTGTATACACGTATGCTGTCTGTTGTGGCGTCTACATTTTTGGTGACACAGCGGAAGTGTTTTAATTCTCTCACTCAGTATTTTCTCTGATTGATATAAGAGACCTACTGTTGTCGAGTGAACTGCAGTCAGTGCAACTAAGTGTACGCTGTCTGCTGTTGTATCTGCAGTGTTGTCGTTGGTGACTGACGTCAGTAGCGGTGTTTTCTCTGAATCAGTATTTCCTCTGATCGGTACGGATCAGAGACCTATTGTAAAGTGAACTGCAACCAGAGCAAACCGGTGTAGTATATACGTGTGCTGTCTGAGGCTGTGGTATATTCAGTGTCCTCAACGTTTATAGTGGGCAGAGAAAATTTTCTCTGATCGGTATAAGAGACCGATTGTTGTCAAGTGGACAGCAATCACAGCTAAGCATGTACGCTCTCTGGTGCAGTGTCTGTAGTGTTCGCTTTCAAGTTTGACTGGTGACGCACCAGAAGAGGAAAGGAAACGGCGGTACAACATTAGGAAACGCCTGGCGTGAGAACCATAGTTTCCAGGCGGCACGGCCGGGGTCAGTGGACTGAAACAGATCTATCACAGTTACGGCAATGGAGGTGCAACGAGAAGCGATCTCATCATCGTCGAGTGAGAACTGATACTGGTGTGGACTCAAGATACCTGCTTGGATACTAGTGTCTCGTTACTGACACCTAATATCGGACAGTCTATACTGAGACAGCGAGTCAGTGACTCAGTCTACGGACTCAGCTGAAATGGATCGCGGCCGAGCTAGACTGCACGACGCAGTCACGTTGTTTTACAGGAAAATTGTTGGTAAGTGTGAAGTTGTTGTTTTTTTCCCCATCCGGAGATTTTCTTCATATCGTACAACATTAGTTTCCAGGAGAGTCAGATATGGACATGTATGTCTCTGTTTGCGGTTACACACAGTGTGTATGTTCAGTTGGTTTTGTGGTTTCATAAATGTAATGAAACTCGGTGTAGCATGTACGCAAAAGTCGGCTTGTCTGTCTGTCTGTCTCTCTCTCTCTCTCTCTCTCTCTCTCTCTGTCCAGGCTCTCTCTCTCTCTCTGTCCAGGCTCTCTCAGTCTTGCGCGTCAATGACCAGCGCAAGTTTGAAAATGATCATTGTGCCAAGAGCTGTCGGTACCAGATTCATTGTCATTCACAGTGTCATTCCGAGTCTCTGTTTCCGGTGTCAGTGTCTCTTTTGAATGTGGAAAACTTTTGTCAGTTGATTCCTATCTATGTGTTCTTCCTGCTGTAAGTTATGATGACGTGCCCGGTTTGTTGAGACTGATCCTATCTATGTGTTCTTCCTGCTGTAAGTTATGATGACGTGCCCGGTTTGTTGAGACTGATCCCCTCCCCCCTCCCCAAGATTTTAGTTTACCCATAACTCAGTGTCTCTGGAAACTGACAGACACCGTGACAGTCAGTGTGAAGTTGTCGAATCATTTGAGAGTCTTTCTCCCAGATTTCACTTTAACCATAACTCAGTCAGCGTCTCTTGTCATGAGAGAATCATTTGAGCATCCGTCATTTACTTGTACTCGGACCCAGTGTCTGAACTGAAAGGAGCACTTCTCGACTTGTTTCGACAAACTGACACATAGCGGTGACCCGCCCGCATAACGACCCGCCCGCATAACGACAGCCTCAGTCTGTCCGGTGTGGTCAGCACGGACTCGGACCTTGCCAGCCGCCACACAGAAAAGGCCGGCCGGGAATGGGTCGAAGGTCAGCTGTGTGGCTACTGCCTCTATTTACCTATCTTTCTTCGCCCGCGCACCTGTGGAGACTGGCACTCGGTGAAAGAAACAATTTGTACCTGTCGCTTTTGAGTCATCACGTCTGTGTCAGCCGCCGACAGTTTCGAGAGTTTCAGCGCCGTGATCTATATCTATGTACTGTGTGGGCAGCAGCAGTCGCCGGCCGGGCGTAATGTGGTCCAGTTATTCGGTCATCACCGGTAGTTCTGCCTCCCTTCCCCGTCCCAGTGGTCCTCATCCCCTGCCTCCATATTGCGGGGAGCCAGGTGGTAGAGCGTCGGACTTTCAAGGCTAAACTGAAAACCCATCTCTTCACCCTCTCATAGCTGTGTCATGTTCCGCTGGTGTGAGTGCGTATGTGCGCAGGGAACAGGTGTGTGTGTGTGTGTGCGTGTGTGTGTGTGTGTGTGTGTGTGTGTGTGTGTGTGTGTGTGTGTGTGTGGATATGAGTTTTATTAGTTTTTATCTGTTTTGTCAGTTTTACCTGTCTTGAGTTTGTTTTATCTGTTTCCTTATGTCTTATATGAATAAATATGTATTTTATGTGAAGCGCCTAGAGCTTAGATAAGGTTAGACGCTACATTATTATTATTATTATTATTATTATTACAGAGTCATGAGTTCGAATCCCGGCTGAGAGCTAAAACTTTGTTCTGGCCTTTTCTTCGCTGTCCCGTCATCGTTTGGTGACCCTTATGTTGTTGAGAAGGACGTTAAATATCAGACCATGTTATTCCCATCCTGAAAGAGCTGCACTGGCTGTCTGTCAAACTTCGCATTGACCACAAACTTCTGTCCCTTGTCACAGTGTTCTCATAATAGTATGTCCATGGAAAGTCCCCGCAGTATCTCTCTGACCTCATCCCTTCAGTGACATACTCCATCCCGCACTCTTCAAGTTCGTTCCTCATCTCAGTCTATGAACGACAACCGAACCTACACCCATAATTATCAGTCGTGCCGGCTGCACAAGTCCTGTTTACACCGAGGTCAGATTGCAAGATGTCGCGATATATATTTAGACTGCGCAACTGCTTATACAGCTACACGTAAAGTGTGCATTTCCCATTTCAATACTGACCACACCTTGGCATCTGAGAAACGGCTATTGTGCCTCACTCCATTTCACACTGACGACAGTAAGTCATGCGAGTGAACCGCGTGACCCGATACCACTTGTATACATATTCCGGCTGGATCCGGTTCTTAAAAATGTTGTTAACTAAAAAAATATTTTAAAAAAATCCCGCGCTCGATCAGTTTCATACGATACAACAGTAACAGTATGTCATGCGAGTGAACCGCGTGACTGACCTGACATCACTTGTATACAGATTCCGGCTGTAACCGGTGCTTAAAAAGTGGTATTATCTACAATTTTTTTTAAAAAATGCTGTACTTCACACGATACGACAATGCGTCATGCAGGTGAACCTGATATCCGCTTGTACGCGGATTTCGCCTGTAAATGTGCTGCGAAGAATAAAATCAAATACATTCTAAATAGAAGCAAATCCGGTTACTATATATTAGTTATGGAAGATAAGAAACGGCTTGATAGTGCAGCGTCACCTGACCTAATCTTCGCTCGCGCAGCTCCGAATCGCCGGAATCGTGTTTTCATACTGTGGCATAGTTGTTTGCCACGTTACCGACTGAGCCACCGCTCACCCCTTCTCTCAGAAGCTGTCACTACACGCCCACTCCGTACTCCGTAGTTAGCGCAGACAACTGACCGTCTTGTATAGGTGCTGGCGTTCACTGAAAACGTGTCCAGTCTTTCGAACTGATATCCTACGTGTGGTTGGTTAGGTCGAGCAAGCATACACGACACATGTGCTTTTATGGTGTGTGGGGGGGGGGGGGGGGAGGGGGGTGTAGGAGGTAAAAGGAGGGGGGGGGTGGCTATCCAGTAACATGTACAGCCTCTGTGAACATGAGAATGTTACCCCTGAGATGTTACAGATATGATGTTGTGACATCTGACCTAACGTCATTGTATCAGTTGTTTCGTGATGGTATCTGCTCACGCATGCTCTCTCTCTCTCTCTCTCTCTCTCTCTAAAGGTCTGGATAATTTTCGGTGACATTCTCACAAACCTCTCCAATTACCCACTATCCTCGACATCCACCAATCCCGCAGCAATTTGTGATTTATCATTTCCTGCTCGGTCGCTGGTACTGAACTCGTCCTCCCTCTTTCTACCTACCGACCCCCCACCCCCCACCCCTCCCCACTCACGCTTTTCGCCCCCCCCCCTCCCGCCCATCCCCATTACATATAAACAATCATGCACAAAAGGTTAAATGGTTAGACTGTACGTAGCTGTGTATGTTTCCAGAACTAAGTCTTGTTTTCCATGTCGGGCCGCGGTTGGTGGCTAAAAGCCTTTGTACACGCTGAGTGTCTGCAGCGAGCTCGCACTCTCGCCGAGTGGATTTTCTGTTCACACGATACCAGCGTGCACTGGGCGGACCGCGCTGCCGGCCTGGCGCTGGACAATACATAAAGCGCGATAGCGCGCGGTCAGCGGCGGTTGGCTGGCGTGGCGAAGACAAAAAAAAATAAAAAAATATTAGGACCGTGTTCTATCCACAGGCGTTGCGACGGCGTCCCTGGGCAGTGCCCCAGGCGAGCGGATTTCATTGGCTGGGAGTGCATTTTACCGCTGGCAGGCGTGCACAATCGTCACGTGGCAGAGGTTCAAGTTCGGATTTAAAGTCCCCGCTACAAGAGTGAGTGGAGACGGCCCTAATGGGCAGGTTATGCAAAGGGGGAGGGGGAGGAGGAGGACAGCTACCCTAACTGAACAGTCCAGCTGAACACTATTCAATCCAGTCAGACTGCCGGGTCAGCCACGTTTGATGTGTCCGTGACTGTGATGGACAAAAAGTCACACAACCAGGTCCAGTTGACACAGTCAGAGGAAACGGGGAACGTCTTGGGGTACGCACAAATTATATTTTTTCACTCCTGCCTCCGATGGGGGTCGAACCCACATACCTTCGAACAAGACCCCACTAGACTACTCCAGCCGCCCTCACGTGACACGTAGTCGTAGTTTTTTATTTTTTATTTTTTTTTATTTTAAAGGGGCTATAGTGCTGCCATTTTTATTCTCGAGAGTTGTTTTAGTGGTATCTATCATCACACCACTTGGACACCTGGACAGTAACAGCGTCTGTAATACTGGCACTGAGCCATCGGAAGCGTACTCGATGACGCGGCGACCACACTGAGCGCTCCAGTAGTGTAACAACAGTCGTAGAATTTGAATGTTCGCCGGACCGCTCGCGCCTAGTGTAAACAACACGGTATCGCATTAAGAGCTGTACTAATCATCAAGATAAAGTATTTCGAACGTAAAGGCGCACTCACGAGCGAACCTGTTCCAAAACATAAGTTGGCTTAGCAAAGATGGAATTAGCCTGTTTAAAGCCGCCTATCATCCTGCAAGCCGCCGCTAACCGCATCGCCAAACTATTCAGTAGTGACCAGTATAGCGTAACTCAAGTCAGTTGTGACTTCCGGTCATGACGGCTAAAATTTGTAGTTTGCAAATTTATTCAGTCGGTTTCCTGTGCACCCCCCCCCCCTCCCTCCCTTCCGGCCTCAGTCTACTACTAAGCAATGGCTTTGCCGGTGGATGAAATACGTTGAAACCGCCAAAACAGCCTGCCTTGAAGTCCTCGGAGAAATCGGATGCACATTTTGTACGTGCACGGCCACGCCGCCGCCCCCGCACCGTCAGGCATAATAAGTTCCCGTTAAACTAGTCGTTAGTGTCTGTGCTGTGTGACTGATGTACACTGTGTGCGGCGGGCAGAAGCCTGGAGAGAGAGAGAGAGAGAGAGAGAGAGGGGAATCGATTTTGAGCGATTCACCCTCAGGCAGGCCGGCACCGGGTCTATAGCTATGGCGACTGATCTGGTCGGCCGGATGCCCGGAGTGAAGCCGAGTTGTGTGATGGTATTCTTCTTTCTTCCTCTGGCCGCATTCTTGCCCATTGCCAGCGCCGGGCGTCCGTATGTGCATGTTGAATACGTCAGAACAGACATATTAATCTGTCCTCGGCTTGTTGAGTGGTTGCATTAGGAACTGAAGTCAGTCCTGGAAGTTTCCTTCTACCGATTTCACCGTGGGTTCCGGGATTTGACGTTATTTCAGTCAGTGTAGGCCGAGACTGAGCTGCCAGAGATTATAAGTGTATTACCGGCTGACTCGGCCGGCGTCGAGTCCTTGGGGATGTCAGTTATAATGAGCGTTACATCGTCGATAGTACTGATGGAATCAGCGGTACAACCTGTTCTTGCTGTCATCAATCGTCATCACACCATATGCTGTGATATTGACACTGACTGACTGATCGTTGTGTGATCAGTTTTGGGTAGAGCAGCTCTGGAACACGTTCACTGCTATTTTCTAACTGTAAAGAATGGAAAACAGCGACTGCTTGCCATTTTTGATGCACGTGCGTCCCTTACACTCCGTCTCTCGAGCCTGACAGATTTGCTGGAACGGGGGAGTGCCACGGTCGGTTCCTGTTGAGTCAGCCAGCCGGCGCCACAACCGCTCTGCCGTGTGCTCAGTGCCAGACAAAGCCGCACGTGCAATAGCCGGGGCCATAGAGAGGACACTTTACAATAGGCGCCACTTGCCGCAACAGTGGTGTGCATCGGCTTTTTCCTTCTCCGTTATCCGCCGGGCAGCATCGTCACCGAGGCCACAGGCACACTGACTAGTCATCGATACGAGCATCCTTCTCTCCGTAGTTCTGGACCGGAGCGGGTCGAAGGTCTCCTGCGTTGGCCACAGGTTGCGGCCGCCTGTGTCGTGACCGTGTGAGTGTGTCCTTCGTAATGTATGGCCGGTGGCCCTACCCACCTCCACCTCCACCTCCACCCGGCCTCTTCCAACGTTCGCTACCGTCCCCACAGTGACGACTGACTACAATGACGGCGTGTTCCCTGGCGGTGTTCTGTAACGTGCAACGCTTTTTGTGCTCGGCCACCCCGTGGGGTAACTGCGACAACAGCAAGGGTGGATCGACGGCAGACCCAGGACACGGGGCATCGTACTTAGAGGAACCTCAGCTCAGCGACGTGCTCATACCGAGAGGCGACGATCTGCGACGAACCGGTGGGTACTTCAGTCAGTCTGTCGCGATTAGTCCCTGAAGATGAATTCACGTTGCCAGATACGTCAATACGACCAGTGTAGCCAGTCCTGCATTCTGTTCTTGGCATCATAGACCAGCTGTGGATGGTACTGTCAGCCATGATTCATTGAAGTTGAATTCACATTGCCAAATACCCCCAAACGACTAGTGTGGTCGTTCTTGTATTGTAGTATTTTCTGGCGCCGGAGACTGGGTGCTACAGTCATCCCGATTCCATGATCCTTTGTCCGTCAAAACTACTAGTGTGGCCATTCTTGTGCTGTATCCAGTCTTGGTATCAGAGACTGTGAGTGCTACAGTCGGTCACGATTCCTTCATGTTGCCTTCACCCAATTCAGTTCGGGCCAATGTCAGCTTGCTCTTTTCCCCATCCAAAGGACGAGTGTAGTCAGACTGTTGTTGCATCCTCTTGGACCAAACCCTACGCCCGCTAGTTCTAGGGTCTTTGTAATAGGCCACACTGATGACCTTTGCGTGTTGTTGCTCGGGTCGTGAGTTCGAATCCTGGTGTGGGCCAGACAGTTTGTGCTGGCCTTTTTCCTCGTTGCCCCGTCTTTGATATCACCCATAATGGTGGAAAAGCACGTTAAACCCCCAAATATCAACCCACCCCCTTTCCATATTGTGGTTGGCATGGTGACAGTGTACTTTGTACTACGACCAAAGAGCAGTAATGTCAGACAAGCTCTTCACCACGACGCTGTTTGTCCACACTCTTACCATTTCCGTACACATTGATCTGGTTCTCATGGGCGGTACTTGGCAACGTAGCTGCAGCCCACAGCGACGCGTTTCGCTTATTGGTATGGTGTACAGGATGTCCTGATATCGTATTGAGGGGTTTAATTGACATTGATATGGTGTACAGGATGTCCTGATATCGTACTGAGGGGTTTAATTGACATTGATATCCTTTCTGGCACAACGTGTAAATGCTTCTTACACATGGTTTGAGTCAGTACTTTATCAGGTAGTAGCTCACGGTTGTAGATGAATACTGTGTTTGTATCTTTCTGCTGCTACGTCTAAAAGTTTCTTACACATGGTTTGAGTCAGTACTTTATCAGGTAGTAGCTCACGGTTGTAGATGAATACTGTGTTTGTATCTTTCTGCTACTACGGCTAAAAGTTTCTACACATGGTTTGAGTCAGTACTTTAACAGGTAGTAGCTCACGGTTGTAGATGAATACTGTGTTTGTATTTTCCTGCTGCTACTTCTAAAAGTCTCTTACACATGGTTTGAGTCAGTACTTTAGCAGGTAGTAGCTCACGGTTGTAGATGAATACTGTGTTTGTATCTTCCTGCTGCTACGGCTAAAAGTTTCTTACACATGGTTTGAGTCAGTACTTTAGCAGGTAGTAGCTCACGGTTGTAGATGAATACTGTGTTTGTATCTTTCTGCTACTACGGCTAAAAGTTTCTTACACATGGTTTGAGTCAGTGCTTTAACAGGTAGTAGCTCACGGTGGTAGGTGAATACTGTGCTTGTATCTTTCTGCTACAGGATGTACAGGATGTCCTGATATCATACTGAGGGGTTTAATTGACATTGATATCCTTTCTGGCACTACGTGTAAATGCTTCTTACACATGGTTTGAGTCAGTACTTTAGCAGGTAGTAGCTCACGGTTGTAGATGAATACTGTGTTTGTATCTTCCTGCTGCTACGGCTAAAAGTTTCTTACACATGGTTTGAGTCAGTACTTTAGCAGGTAGTAGCTCACGGTTGTAGATGAATACTGTGTTTGTATCTTTCTGCTACTACGGCTAAAAGTTTCTTACACATGGTTTGAGTCAGTGCTTTAACAGGTAGTAGCTCACGGTGGTAGGTGAATACTGTGCTTGTATCTTTCTGCTACAGGATGTACAGGATGTCCTGATATCATACTGAGGGGTTTAATTGACATTGATATCCTTTCTGGCACTACGTGTAAATGCTTCTTACACATGGTTTGAGTCAGTACTTTAGCAGGTAGTAGCTCACGGTTGTAGATGAATACTGTGTTTGTATCTTTCTGCTACTACGGCTAAAAGTTTCTTACACATGGTTTGAGTCAGTACTTTAGCAGGTAGTAGCTCACGGTTGTAGATGAATACTGTGTTTGTATCTTTCTGCTACTACGGCTAAAAGTTTCTTACACATGGTTTGAGTCAGTGCTTTAACAGGTAGTAGCTCACGGTGGTAGGTGAATACTGTGCTTGTATCTTTCTGCTACAGGATGTACAGGATGTCCTGATATCATACTGAGGGGTTTAATTGACATTGATATCCTTTCTGGCACTACGTGTAAATGCTTCTTACACATGGTTTGAGTCAGTACTTTAGCAGGTAGTAGCTCACGGTTGTAGATGAATACTGTGTTTGTATCTTCCTGCTGCTACTTCTAAAAGTCTCTTACACATGGTTTGAGTCAGTACTTTAACAGGTAGTAGCTCACGGTTGTAGATGAATACTGTGTTTGTATCTTCCTGCTGCTACGTCTAAAAGTTTCTTACACATGGTTCTAGCCAGTGCTTTCAGTATCAGGTCAGTGCCAGCGTGGCGTTGTAAGATTCAGTGCTTGCCCCATGGCCGGGTTTCCATGTTGGGTGGTATGTCAGTGCAGATGGGAATGTGTTTGTATCTTGCTGGTATTGAGTTTGACACGCTCATGTCTGTGACACAGATCATCGATTTTGTCTGCTAATTTCGTCCGCCTCCCTGTTCCGCTCGTGGCCGCACGTCAGTCGATGCTAAGCTTGTACGTCTCCCGCTTTTTGTGGAGTTGTCAGTTGACCCGTGTCAGACTGCTGACTGCTTAATGTGACTGCTGAGGACAGTGACGGGGTCGTTTGAAGGGAAGGGGAGGGGGGGGGACAATGTAACAGTTGCCGGTAATATGAAGAACTTATTACTTTTCTTGGAGCTGATAGTTGTGTGTGTGTGTGTGTGTGTGTGTGTGTGTGTGTGTGTGTTGGGGGGGGGGGATAATGTTACAGTTTACAGTTCTGTTGAACATCTGATGCTCGGCTTGGCAAGCAGGCTAAATCATTGCTTACTTCTGCGGTGCAGTAGTGTCGTGTCTGCGTCATGGTTTGTCAAGTTATTTTTATTACTCTTGGGGAATTCTGTGGAAATTGTCCTATCTGTATGCTTGTGTTACTGTGCGTCAGGTTCTGTATTTTTCCTCACTGGGAATTCTGCGTAGTTTCTGTTCTAACTGCGTCATGGTGCGTCATGGTGTGTCAAGCTCTTTATTTTACTCCTCGGGGATTCTGCGGAGTTTGTCTAACTTTCGTGTCTTGGTGTGTCAGGATCTGTATTTTGTTCACTGGGAATTCCTGAAGATTTTGTCGCAGATTTTATTTTGAGGGACTGAGACAGCATCACTTGCCACAAAACCTCTTGGAATTCCGACTTGAGCCACATATATTTGTGTTCGTTTTTGCCTCTGTTGTTGCCCCGTCTTTGATGTCACTCGTATGTTGTGGAAGAGTACGTTAAATCCTGAAACATCCAACCAGTTTGCTGCAAGACTACGCACCGCCCTCCTGCAGTGCAGCGATGCGTGTCCTCCGGCTGCGAACAACGACCCGGTCGGGTAGGATCTGTGCTCTGTAGCATTAGGACTGAGTAGGGTCGATTTATGCTGGAGACACTTTGTGAATTATTGACAGGATCTGTGTTGTGTCTCTGCTTTGAGTTTGTCGTCACAGCGGCTGTTAGCGTGGTTTAGTCCACTGTTCTAGCATTTCATGATAAGCGGGTTTGAGCTCGACCCCTACCTTAGGTGGGAATTTAAAAAAGAAAAGAAAAGAAAAAGAAAAGTGGTGACACTAAAACATTGCGCGTTTCGGCCTCTGGCTGTGTGAAGTGGATCTGTTCGTGTAACTCGTCCATCTCATCGAGGATACATTAATTTAAATGTGGCCGACCCGGCAGTCTCACTGGATTAAATAATGTTCAGCTGGACTGTTCAGTGAGGTATCTGCCCCTCTCCCCCCCCCCCCAAAAAAAAAAAAACCAAAAAACAAAAAAACCCCAACAACAACAACAAACAAACAAACAAAACGAACAAACAACAAAACAAAACAGAAACAACAAGAAACCTGCCTAGCACGACCATTTCCAATCACCATTTTGAGGTGGGACGTTAAACCCATCGATCCAAACCAAACCAACCTGGAGTCTGTCGCAGCAGCCAGTGCTTCCCGGCACAACTTGACTACTCGGTGTGTGTGTGTGTGCGTGTGTGCGTGCGTGCGTGCGTGCGTGCGTGCGTGCGTGCGTTTTCAGGAGTAGGATATCCAGTGTCTTGATATAATACGTCTCATTATGATTATTCCGTTTACTTGCAGTTCGTCTGTTTACTTTGTCGTCTCACCGGTGCAGTCTGTGTGTCTGTCGGTTGTGCTTTGCACATGCCGTTCTGTGCGTCAGACATGTTAGATTTGACATACCTGCTGCAGCGGCCACTTCTGTATAGCACCCACCTGTCTGTAGCGGCCATCCGGTTTTTGTTCGTTGTTGTTGTTGTTGTTGGTTTTTGTTGTTCTGTTTGTTTGGTGATTTTTTTTTATATTTTTTTTTTATTTATTTATTTATTTATTTATTTATTTATTTTTTGGGGGGGGGGGGGGGAGAGGGGGGATGGCAGTACTTTGTTTTACTGATTACAAAGAACCTGCGTAAAGTGACCACCTGTCCAAACAGACCACTGGTCTCATTGGATGACCCTTTCAGACAGGCTTTAGGGTAATACTTAGCGTGGAAACAGCCCCAAAAGCACGGCCTTGCTTTCAGCAGGGACATGCACAGAGTCTAAGTCTCTGCATGCTGTCAGTAAGTGTTACTGTGCACGTAATGTCTGTGTCGCCGGCATGCTGTGTTATTCATGCCAGCAATTTATTGTCTGCGAGAAATGCGGCTTCCCGAGCCGCATGGCTTAGCCACAATGATTCAGCTGGCATGCAGTGAACCTTCTGGAATCAAGTTATTTGTGAGTCATTCTGCAGCGGTTTCCCCCGCCCGCGTTTGACTGGCGACATCAGTGTCAGGCCTTTAATCCTCTTTTTTTCTGTTGTTTTGTTTTGTTTTGCTTCTTTCTTCACGAGGAGGGAAGGGGTGGGGGATACAAGTGATTTCCTGGATTTGGTTTCATAGAAAGCTTACTCAGTATACATCCGGTTTGGACGCGAAGGGTACTTGAGAAAGGGTGGGGGAATTCAGTGGAGGGGGAGAGGGATGGAAGGAGGGCGGGCCTTATTTCTCCTTTTAGTAAACCAGTAGCCGAAATTTCAGGAGATTACGGTACTCTAAAACACCTCCGAAGCAGCATTGACTGACCTAGGCTCGCTCGTTGGTGTGACTTTTCTATCACGGTCAGTCTGTCTGGGTTGGCCAGGCGGGTCACCTGCCTCCGCTAGGACCGTGCAGGTCAGTTACAGGCCAGTAATAGCTTTCGGGTTATGTAGTAACGAGTACGCTAAATATAGTAGAAAATCTTTGCCCCTTTTAAGATATGTGTGCAGAGTAAAAAGTGGCAATCTGATGCTGTTTGTTGGCTTTGTAAACAAGTTTCATACCAGGTAATAGTAAAATTAGGGGGAAAATGAGGCTGGCTTGTGGACTATTTGTATTCATGCGCGGCTGGCACAGGAACCAGCAGACGACCGTGGAATGAGGTCGCTTCCAACATTGCCAAAAAACGGAATATTGGAATTTGTTGAAAATTGCTCTACACATGAGTCTATGGCTGCCTGATTTGTGTGTGTGTGTGTGTGTGTGTGTGTGTGTGTGTGTGTGTGTGTGTGTGTGTGTGTGTTTGTTATTTTTTTTTTTTTTTTTTTTTTGGGGGGGGGGGGCAATTCTAAAGCATTTCTAGGGTGTCATCTGCAACGTTATGCAAATTTGCATCTATGGTACGTCAGTCACTCTAGTGACGTTTAACTCGACCTAACAATTCAACGGAACCAACCATCGCTCCGTGTTGTTTGTGCTGCGCGCCCACTCTGCTGAAGCAGACTGAAGGAATGTTGGACCCAGCATCACTCAGTCAGCGGTGTGTCCGGCCTTGCCGCCTGTAGCTGTGTGGAGGAGGAGGACTGAGGAGGCTGGAGAGAATATCGATCCACTACAAGAGGGCAAGATGCTGGAGATGGGGGCTGACTTGCGGCTGTTGATCCCCGGCTTTAGAACCGCCAGACTGAAGGCCGGCCTGGGTTGACATCACAGGGGGTGAACACACGGGGCTCAAACAAAATGGGGCGTGTGTTTTCCTGGTGCTGCCGTGCCGCTCCGAAACATTGAACCGTCAATCAGCGGGTTCCGTCGCCATAGCGCCGCGGGTTTTTTTTTGTTTTTTGGTTGTTGTTTTTTTCCCCCAAAAAATCAAAACACCATAGCACCGGGGAAACGCCTTGGATTTTCAGTTGTCGGTTGGAATGATTGTAAGGGGTCGTTTACGAACCAGAAACCGGCTTGTACTAATAGGTAACTACAATACGAAGACGTGTATATGGTTACGTTTTAAATAACGGCTTTAAACGAGAGCAATCGTCGATACACTTGAAGCGGCATAGCAACGGAAAAAGGTCGACAATTTTGATTAAACCCCCCCCCCCCCCTTCTCGTGGACCTGTGGGTGCCATTGGTCGGCTGCGGATACGTGAGCATGAATGCCAGAAGAAAGCGCTAGCTACAGATGTAGTTTACATTCAAATCGAAATTACGTGTGCTATGACAGTCACTAACTTGAGAGATGAAGTGAAGTTAATTGGTGTATTCTGTGTTTTAGTCAAGGCGCACAGTTTTCGTGTTTATGGGTTGTATAGATCTGTAACTTACAAGGGGTCTTGCAGAAAATTTACAAGAAAACTTAGCGTGTGGCCTATGACAGGCACATGAAAGGTTTCCCGTGTGTGTGTGTGTGTGTGTGTGTGTGTGTGTGTGTGTGTGTGTGTGTGTGTGTGTGTGTGTGTGTGTGTGTGTGTGTGTGTGTGCGCGCGCGCGCGCGCGCCAAAAGAAGAGAGAGGGTGGGGTGGGAACGGGAAGGGGCGCTTATATTTTGAACGTTCTCTCACCCAGTTTCATTCTTTCTTTCTTTTCCTTGTTGTTTCCAGTTTTCTTGCTGGCTTGCCCGGTTGCTAGATTGCTTGTTTTGAAGGTACATCCTTTTTCGTTTGACCTGAAGCGGACGAGATTTCACACTACGGTATAGCATAGTTCTGCGAGTTCGCGTGACACCCTACGAGAGAGAGAGCGAGAGAGAGGGTGGGCTTGGGGGCGTTGACTGATGGTCGTGTTGTCCCCGAGGGGACAGTCCACAGAAATCGATGCCACTCAGTCCTCGGCTGACGGACACAGTGAATTTGCACGTTGTTTGTATCATGTTCACGTAGTGCGTTCAACTGCGATTGAGCGGCTGCTGTTGCTGTCACTAAAGACTGTCAGCTTTGCGACGGCTGACTTGACGGCACGCTGGTAGTAACTTCGCACTGCGCTTGCAGATGTCTCTCGCTCCAGACTGAGTATCAAAAGTATTGCGTGATCAAGAAAAAAGAATATAAAAGAATAATCAGTAATTAGTAGACAATACGTTAATAGAGCCGCAGGGGTGTGTGTGTGTGTGTGTGTGTGTGTGTGTGTGTGTGTGTGTGTGTGTGTGCACGGTGTGTGTGTGTGTGTGTGTGTGTGTGTGTGTGTGTGTGTGTGTGTGTGTGTGTGTGTGTCTCTCTCTCTCTCTCTCGCTCTCTCTCTCTCTCTCTCTCTCTCTCTCTCTCTCTCTCTCTCTCTCGCATATATTATATATGAGTGTGCGCATTCTTCTTCTTCTTATAGAGAGCCGGAATAACCGAATGATAGAGCGTTGGACTCTCCGTGCTCGGGTCGTCGTGAGTTCGAACCCCGGCTGGGACCAAATATTTGTGCGGGCCTGTCTGTCGTTGCCCCGTCTTTGATATCACCCACACGTGGTGGAAAAGGACTTTGAAATCCCAAACACCCACCCCACCAACACTATTATTATTATTATTATTAGAAGCTATTATTATTATTATTATTAGAAGCTCACGTTCCTGTTCTCTGTTTCAGATTCCCCGGAGCGGTCTCAGGCCCCGCCATGGAAGTTCTGGCGCAAGCTATCCACACGTCGCACGGACAAGAAGTCCAGGGCCGGCACTAAATCACCCAACACCAACACTGCCGGGCGCCTGTGCGACTGGACGCATCCCGGTCCGTACCCCGGGGGCGGCACGCTCGGAGACGGAGGGGTGCTGGTGACGAGCGGGAGCCTGCCTGACGTGGTCGACAAGGCCGTCTTCAGACGCAGCAACAGCCTGAAAGCGCCGCCCAAACCTCCCAGACTTTTCCTCTTCAGGTCGTCCTCCATCAACAACCCTCGCAGCTCGCTAGATGGCGGGTCCGCCCGTAACTCTCTCGTGGGGGCTGGGGGTGGGGGCTACGGGCTGGACTGTGGCGGGTTGGACGTGCTGGTCGACGCAGAACCCATCTACGTCAACGCGGCCTTCGGTGCCGGGCTTCAGACTGGGCTGTCTGGTAACGACAGGATCATACCGCCAACAGTGCACAACAACAACAACAACAACAATAACAACAACAGCAAGGATGTGAGCGTGCACGGGCAGACTAACGCTAGCGACATGGAGTCAGAAACTAAACAGACTGTAACGTACAAGGGTCGCGCCGTGGGTCACAACGGCACTCTGCCGCACAGCACCAAAACGTCATCGTCGGCGAAGACGACGAGCAACTACAACACCCTCCCGGCCAGCGGCAAGAGCAGTCGCACCAGCAACCACAACAACAACAACCAACGCCTCAAGCCAGGAGCGGACGGTGCGGCAAAGAAGGGCAGCGGGCGGTCGAGGTGTAAGTCCAGCGAGCGATCCGAGCTGTGCCGCCACAAGCACATCATGCACAGCGTGCTGGAGCTCCTGTGTCAGCGCCTCGACCCCTTCCCCTTGCTGGACGAGCTGTTGGCGGCTGGTGTTCTGACCGACATGGACGTGCAGGCCTTCAGGGGCCACCCGGACCGCAAGCTCATCTGCGAGAGCCTGGCCAGCATCGTGGGTGACGGCGACTACACTCATTTCCTGTCCTTCATCGAGGTGCTGCGCGCCGGCGACGAGCACCAGGAGATCGTGCGCCTGCTGGAGGCCATGCGGGACATGGATAAGCTGATCCACGATCTTCCGTGCCGCGCGGACAGCAAGCAGGTGGAGGACGATCCACACATGCTGGCGGACGAGAAGATGATCTCCTACGAGATCGGCTACCTGTCTCCTGACGGCGTCACGCTGAAGCCCGTCGTGGAGCTGGAGAGAGTTCGGCCTGTGGACAGGCGGTCCAGCAAGAGGATTTCTCGGCTGTCCGCCTTCACCACGTCGGTCACAGATTCCATTGACGGCGGTGAGGTCAGCAGGAATGGTGACGCCACCAGCAGTAGCCAGGTGTCTGTGCCCAGCATTACCGGACCTGTCATGATGAACGCTTGTGTCACAGGATACAATCTGAGCGGGGAAAGAGCGCAAGCTCTGGCTGACGTCATTCAGCGGCACGACTGCATACTGGAGCTTCGGATCGGCAAGACGCAACTGTGCAGCAGTGACGTGTCTGCTGTGTGCCGGGCTGTCGCCCAAAATGCCACCTTGGCCTCGCTTGACATTCGTCTGAACGCACTGGACCTGGCGGGCGCGTCAGCCGTGGCTGACATGTTGGTTCAGACGCAGGCGTTACGTCAGCTGAACCTGTCCTCCACCGGGCTGGACGTGGCGGGGTGCGGGGCTGTGTTCGGAGCTCTTGTTGCCAACCGGACTCTGACGGAGCTGGACATGAGTTTTCTAGACGTTGGTGACGCGGTCTGTGAGTCGGTGCGGGACATGCTGAAGGCGAACTCCTGCCTCCAGAAGCTCAGACTCCGCAGCAACAACTTCTCCGCTGCAGGATGCTTCGCGCTTGCCGAGGGTTTGAACCGCAACCGCTCTCTTCTTGAACTTGACCTCAGCCGTAACTGCATTTCTGACGAAGGTCTCGAAGCCCTGTCGCGCTACGTGCCCGAGTCGGCACTGACGGAACTGAGCCTCGAAAACTGTGGGCTGACGTCAGCCGGATGTGACGCGCTAGCCCAGATGGTTTCCGGTAGCAAGCGCCTGCGCACTCTGGACCTCAGCGTGAACTTTCTTGGCGACCAGGGCGTGTTTAGGCTGGCGGCGGCCCTCGAGCGGAGCTCGGTGTTACAGACTGTTGGACTTAATATGTGCGGAGTGACGAACGACGGCTTCTCCAAGCTGCTGGACGTGCTGGAGAAGAACGCCAGCATCTCCCTGCTCAAACTGTGCTACAACCGCCTGGGCAAGGAGTACCAGAACCCCGCCGCTACGTCAGACAACCTGAGGTACAGGCTGCGCATAGTCACGTCCTCCAAACCCAAACTCAAAATCCTTCTCTGGGGAAACGCCTTTGACGAGGCTTAGATGAGTCAGAGACATAGGCTTTGGACGAGTGAACTTCCGCATAACGAGGCCAAAGAGACTTGGTGAGCAGGTGTCGCTCACTTTTCGAGGGAAGTCTACATTCAGAGTGTAGAAAGGGCCTAAATGTACATTGGATCCATGGTGCTTAAGCCCTTCAGTGTAGAACTTGGCAGAACTTGGCTGATTGCGTGATTCTGACTGCTGTGGAACCTCGTTGAATGTGTGACGAGTAGTAGATGACTGTGTGCTGATGCTGGAGAGATGCAGTTTTTCTGGAACACGTTTTTGTCTAGACCCTGCCCTTAGGGGCGACTGTGGCTGTACTAAGGCTAACACGGTTGACTACTAGTATACTGTGTGTATACTAAGCTGTACACTTGCACACTTAATGATCTTTGGAGGGCAGACGAAGCACACCTGGCGGATACACTGTTGATGTCAAACATTCCTAAGTCAAAATAAAGTGTCTGTAAAACGTACTCGCGTCGTAGTTAAGTGACGCCGGACAGCGGACGACTTGCTAAAACTCGCTACATGAAGAGACCGTCTGGACGTCATGTACCTGTACCTTGTCGACGAAAAATCTGCTGATCGAAGGTTCATAATTTATGCAGTACTTTTGTGTGTGTTTACTGATTCCTCACGCTTCGTGTTACGCCAATTTTTGTTTTGTTGGTTCTTATTTTGAATGTTACACGATACAAAAAGAGTGAAAACGCCGGACTTTGGTGAAACACTAGCGATACTGACATCAGGATTCAATTAATGACTTGAGAGGAACAGGCGACTCGCATGGCACTTGGGTTGATATATGGCACTGTGAATACGTTTTGCCAAGAGCGCAATAATTGGCGAGAGTCAGTGTCACTCCAGGCATCAGTTTCCGCAGATCAGC
Organism: Batillaria attramentaria; assembly: GCA_018292915.2. Taxonomy (NCBI): domain Eukaryota; kingdom Metazoa; phylum Mollusca; class Gastropoda; family Batillariidae; genus Batillaria; species Batillaria attramentaria. Next base: position 110,970 of record JACVVK020000069.1, read on the forward strand.
AATACTTCACTGCTTCGCGAAATGGACTGAGAAAAGGGTGGGTGGGTGGGTAGGTGTTTGGGAGTTTTACATCCTTTTCCACCACATAAGGGTGATATCGAAGACGGGGCAACGAGAAAAAGGCCAGCACAAATATTTGACCCGAGAAAAGGGGAAAGAGGACCACGCACACACACAGGCGCGGGAAAACACAGGCACGCACGCAGGAGAGACAGTGGTTTAATGCTTACTGGTCACAGAATACAACTTTTTGCTGCTACCTGGCTCCTACGAATGTGAGGCAACAATTGACACGTCCTTGAAAACATTTTTGCAAACCAAAACCCACAATGGTTCCCGGAAGCAACACATGTCCAGAAGCTGCATGCCTAAAATGAAGCCCGGCTGGAAACCGTAATTTCAGTACATTGCCGGTGTGGCGTCCTTCCCCACCCCGTAAACAAAACTGTGCACTCACTTATCCATGCTCTGGCACACGCCCACGGATATGGCCCAAAACAGGTCACCCCTCAAGTCAGCATTCCCATGTTTCTGCACATCAGACATCCCCCTTTTCACCAAAGACTATACACGCAGTAAATACTGCGTGTATAGTCTTTGTTTTCACCAAACCCCAAAGTGTGGGGTCAGTCAAATGCTCTTTTAGCAACTCACAAAAACACAGGGGAAGGGGGGAAATAATTTTAATAGTGCAAGGTCCTCTCCCTTGTCTGCCTCATTTGAATTATGTTCTGTGACCTACTATCGAGTTGACGTAGTGGGAACTTCCGGTTTCTTCCCGCCCCGGTGTGATGCAGTGCGCCACACGTTAGAACGCTAGGCGAGAGCCGTAGTGTAGACTACTCCGATCGGATGTTCTAACACGAGTGCGCCCCACTTTCCTATTTTCGAAATTTGCTAGTGAGGAAAGCCAAAGGCCCCGGCGGAGAGAAACCACCGATGAGCAGCCCGGGCGCAAATAAACTAAACAAAAACTACAACAACAACAACAAAGAGAAAAGAAACACGAAACAACACTAACAACAAAACCAACAACACACAACAAAACAAAAACCCTCGGTTATAATAATTAATTATCTCCACCCGACCTGAGGTCGAACCCATGCTTCACCGTAACGGCTGTGAGTCGGTAACGGCTGTTCACCGAGTATCGCTTGTGGAGCCATTGCTGACCCCCTAAAACCGACTCTTTACTCTTATTGTGCTCTTGGTTTGACATATTACTCTGTTAGTGCGTTTTATCCTCAGAATGTCTGTGTGCACAATACCACACACGTGTATACACTGAATGCATATGTGATTATGCAAATGTGAACTGTTGTATATCCGCTGCGTTTTTTTCCTGAAAAGTTTTTTGTTGGTTTCTTTTGAATTTCGTCAGTTGTTATTTTTTGTTGTTGTTGTTGTTGTTGTTGTTGTTGTTGCCGTTTGAAACACAACCGATCAGTGGACTGACGTTGTGGTTGAAGTGATCATGAGTTGTTTTGGTGTATTGTTTTAGCTCGGAAAGCTGCAAGACTTTCCCTTATAATTAATGAAGGTTCCAGTGTAGTCTCCGATATGTTTTACATTTCCGTGCCGTACACAAGTCTTACAGTTTTGAATATTATTAAATTTATTTGCTCTGTGTAAAAGCTGTGTTCATTCCAGAGGTTTGTAATCAGACTTGAGTTTTACTTGAAATACGCATGTTGCTCTCACGTGTATCGCAACTCAGTAAGACAGAAACCATATGACTTCGACAAACAGTTGTCTGTGTAAGTTTGTCCGTATGTATGTCTGTCTGTATGTTTGTCTCTGTATGTCCCATGTGTCCGCCACCAGCTTTCGTTGTTGCAAACGAGTTTTTCGTGTGCGATTCTTGTGTGTGTGTGTGTGTGTGTGTGTGTGTGTGTGTGTGTGTGTGTGTGTGTGTGTGCAGTGTGCGTGCGTGCGTGTGCCAGTGTGTGTGTTTGCGTGCGTGTGATGTGATGTGTGTGTGTGTGTGTGTGTGTGTGTGTGTGTGTGTGTGTGTGTGTGTGTGTGTGTGTGTGTGTGTGTGTGTGTACGTGTGTTGTTATACAATTTATTTTCTAGTCACTGCAAGCTATAGTTGTTTTTGTTTGTAATATTACGTCAGTATTTTAAAACAGTACACACAGTGCACGCTTCAGTTCTATTCTCATCACAACCCCTTCTTTTCTTGTTTTGCTCTCTGCCGCTTACATGACCTGTGTATGAGAGCGACGAAACATTTACAGCCGGTGTTGTATCTTTCACTTCTGATTCCATAAATTTCATGGAACTTGTCTGGGTTTTTTTTCTGTTTTTTTGTTGTTGTTTTTTAGAGTATATGTCATATATGTTTCTGGTGTACATAACTGCTCTTTTTACAGGAATGTGTCTCCATCTTCACCAAGAATTGCAAACACTGGTACAACGTAAACATTTGTTGTTATGTTACTTGCCTGGTCATTACTCTCAAGTTATCCGTGTTGCTCGCATTATGACTGTGTGATCATACATCGACATTGCCTGAGATTTGTTCCGCAGTGTTTTACAGTTTGTGAATTAAGTCCAAAATTGTACTATGTTTACGATACATTTTTGACTGTTCTGCAAAGCGCATACCATTTTTACGGTAAACGTTCTGTTATGCTGAACTAGCGTAACGGCGCCTTGGTTACTTATGAACTGATAATACTTACCTGTCTTCATACTCATTACTGTCCATCAGTGTTGTCAGTCATTTCATACTCCACAGGGGGGCCAGTCAACATGGCGGTAGTAAAACGGAGTGCTACATCAAAAATGTTTCTTAACGGTCATTCCGGAGACCAAGAAGAGGTGGTGTGCAAAGATCCCTTTCAAATGTAGCCATGTTTGAGAAATACCGGCACTGAATAATTGAGAAGGTGCAAAAACAAACAAACAAACAAACAAACAAACAAAAACCTCAGACAATCGAAACTTCAGCCGGCAGTTTCCGCACTCATTTTCCAGATCGGTGCAGCAGGTCGTTTTTGTGCGGCGATGTTGCTTGACCCCCGCCGAGTACTTCCAAAGCATTTCGTAAGTTTATCATTTTGTGTAATGTGTATTGATGATGTGTATCGACAGTCACTGAGTTGCCACGACAATGAATACGCAGAACAGGAATAAAAGACTGGCTTTAATCTTATCAGTCGCTGGTGTTATTGTCTCATACTTTACGTCACTCTTATTGAATGGCTAGCCAGTACTTGATAGAACATGTGTCTGCGCGTCAGTCAGTGTGGTGTGCCGTGTTACAGCGTCAGTGTGTGTCAGAGGTGTGTGTGTGTGTGTGTGCGCGCGCGCGCCCGCACCGGCGCGCGCACTCAGTGATCAGCCGGTATTGAGTCAGTCAGGTGCAGAAGCATGGAACTCATGAAGACGGTCAACTTGAACAGAAACCACATCAGTCGTGGCTGAACCACACACACACACACACACACACACACACACACACACCGTGGCTTCTGTTTGACTCAGATGGGCTCATCGTCGACTCAAGTTATAATTGTGCGTCAGTCGGGTGATCGCCGTGGCGGCGGCCAAAACCTGACGCCGGACTGAACTTGAGTAAGTCTGGACATCAGTCACAGTGTACAGCTGACCGTCACTTGAAACGTGCTCAAGCCTTGGTGGACTTGAAAACAGTCACTTGCTATATAATTATACTAATCCCGCGAATACAAAGACTACATCTTTAAAAAGAGTGACTACCCCTCCACCGTGCCACTGCGGCCGGAACTCAGTGACGGACTCGAGTTACAAACAAACGAAACTAAAAGTCAAAACAAAGCAAAACAACACTAAAAACATCCAAAAACAAAACAAAAACATTGAAACAAACAAGCAAACAAACAAACAAAGAAATCACGAACAGATCGAAAAAAGACTCAGCTCCACGCAGCAGACGACAAATCGCACAACGGAAGTACACTCCACTCGGCGGAAACTGCCGAGAGTAGCCGAGGGCCGAGCACAAAGGGGTCAAGGTCGTCGGAGGGTCAAAAATCACGTCTCCAACACGGACAAGCGAACGGAACACACACACACACACAACGTGTTTTTCATGCATACGACGATGGAGACAATTTCTGATTACAGTGACCAGGTGTTATCAGTGCTCCACCACAACCGAGTGGCGTCTGTGTCTCTCAGTTTGACTTTTAACAGTCAGATTCAGCAGTTTCGTTAAAAATCGCCCTCGACATGTCTCGGTGTGTAGCTTTGTTGTGTGCCCCATGGAGGAGCACGGGGGGATCCGGATCCTTGCTAACATGTTTCCGCAGACGGAGGGACTGGCTGGCACTCCGGACTGTGACCAGAGATGCCCGAAAGACCTGGCAAGACTGGCACAGACTAGGAAAGAAGGTACAGTATGAGGAAAGATCTGCACACCCAGCGAATAATACAGCTTAGTTGCAGCACAGTTGTTAACTGTGGCATCATTTGAAGTGGCAGAGGAGGAAAAACACTTGGGGGGTGGGGGGTGGTGTTGGTGGTGGTGGTAGTGGTGGTGGTGGTGAGGGGCGGGGGGGGGGGACGGGGGGCAAAGGTTGAAGATTTTAAGCCCTGGCTGGAGTAAAGAATCATAGGGTGGGCAGTCGGTGGCTCAACAGTTTGAGCATTGGACTCGAGATCGAAAGGCCCCGGGTTTGAATCCCGACAGGGTCAAAATTTGTGCAGGCCTTTTTCATGTTGCCCCGCATGCACTGACTGTGAACTGGATCTGTTTGTGTAACTTGTCCATTACAGTTAAGGATACACAAAATGTGGCCGACCTGGCAGTCTGACTGGATTGAAAAAGTGTTCATCTGGACTGTACAGTTAGGGTAGCTATCCCCTTCCTCCATCCCCTGCCCCCTAGGGCCATCTGCAGTCACCTCGTTGTGGCGTGGACGATAAACTCCAGCTAACCAACCAACCAAAGAATCATAGGTTTGTGTGATGTTAGTACTGTTACGCAGTGTACGTACCACTGGTGGTATTGCTTATAAAGGAGATAGTGACGTATGACTGTTCTAAGTCAGCAAGGCCACCATATACACCTTGTATTTGTGATCTACATGTAATGTTGTAGTAAGTCAACTAAATCATGTATATATTTACTTCATTCTAGGCGAACATTGTGTTAATGGGGAGCCCAGGATGCGGAAAGACCACCGTGGGACAGGCGCTGGCGTCTCAACTGGGAATTCCTGCTGTTGATGTGGACGATGATCACCTGGAGCCATACTGGGGCATGGCAGTTTCCAACAAGGTCCGCAGACTATGTGCACCAAAGCCCATCCCCATGATTTTAATAGGAAATGAACTTGTGTGTACTAACTTAGGGATCTCTCTCTTTCTCTTGCAGACCAGCTGATCTCTCTCTCTCTCTCTCTCTCTCTCTTTCCTCTTCTCTTCTCTTTTATTTACTCTCTCTCTCCCTCTCAGACCAGCCAGGAGTGTACATAAGATTTACTTATCAGCCAGCAAACATGCACATACATTTATCGGCCACCATCAACAGTACAGGATTGACACAACCACCCCCCCCCCCCCACCCCAAAAAAAAAAAGAAAACAACAAAAAAACCAAAAAAAAAACCAACAAAAAACAATTAGCAACACAAATTTACTTAAACAAGAATTTCTCAAAAACAGACAACTTACAGCCTTATCAGTTACCTCCCCTGGACTATCAAGACAAGGGACACTTGCCTGCAAATAAAAAGTGAATCCAGCATGCAGTTACTGAGTTAGGGTAACACTAACAGTCCCTTCCCCCTTATAACCTGTCTATATATGGGCTGTCTCCAGTCACTCTTGTGGTGGGGGTGTAAATCCACAACTTATAACCTGCAACCAACCAGCACACACACACTGATGAATCATGTGCATTCACTTAAACACCTGAAAAAGTTACATTGGATAAAGTTGGCACTAAACACCAACTGACACATACACTTCTTGTCTCTCTCTTTCCTTCTCTCTCACTCCTTCTCTCTTTCCTTCTCTCACTCCTTCTCTCTTTCCTTCTCTCTCACTCCTTCTCTCTTTCCTTCTCTCTTTCCTTCTTTCTTTCCTTCTCTCTCACTCCTTCTCTCTTTCCTTCTCTCTCACTCCTTCTCTCTTTCCTTCTCTCTCACTCCTTCTCTCTCACTCCTTCTCTCTTTCCTTCTCTCTTTCCTTCTCTCTCACTCCTTCTCTCTTTCTTTCTCTCTTTCCTTCTCTCTTTCCTTCTCTCTCACTCCTTCTCTCTCACTCCTTCTCTCTTTCCTTCTCTCTTTCCTTCTCTCTTTCCTTCTCTCTCACTCCTTCTCTCTTTTCTTCTCTCTTTCCTTCTCTCTCACTCCTTCTCTCTTTCCTTCTCTCTTTCCTTCTCTCTCACTCCTTCTCTCTTTCCTTCTCTCTTTCCTTCTCTCTCACTCCTTCTCTCTTTTCTTCTCTCTTTCCTTCTCTCTCACTCCTTCTCTCTTTCCTTCTCTCTTTCCTTCTCTCTCACTCCTTCTCTCTTTCCTTCTCTCTTTCCTTCTCTCTCACTCCTTCTCTCTCACTCCTTCTCTCTCACTCCTTCTCTCTTTCCTTCTCTCTTTCCTTCTCTCTCACTCCTCTCTCACTCCTTCTCTCTTTCCTTCTCTCTTTCCTTCTCTCTTTCCTTCTCTCTCACTCCTTCTCTCTTTTCTTCTCTCTTTCCTTCTCTCTCACTCCTTCTCTCTTTCCTTCTCTCTCACTCCTTCTCTCTCACTCCTTCTCTCTTTCCTTCTCTCTCACTCCTTCTCTCTTTCCTTCTCTCTCACTCCTTCTCTCTTTCCTTCTCTCTTTCCTTCTCTCTCACTCCTTCTCTCTTTCCTTCTCTCTTTCCTTCTCTCTCACTCCTTCTCTCTCACTCCTTCTCTCTCACTCCTTCTCTCTTTCCTTCTCTCTTTCCTTCTCTCTCACTCCTTCTCTCTTTCCTTCTCTCTTTCCTTCTCTCTCACTCCTTCTCTCACTCCTTCTCTCTTTCCTTCTCTCTTTCCTTCTCTCTCACTCCTTCTCTCTCTTTCCTTCTCTCTCACTCCTTCTCTCTTTCCTTCTCTCTTTCCTTCTCTCTCACTCCTTCTCTCTTTTCTTCTCTCTTTCCTTCTCTCTCACTCCTTCTCTCTTTCCTTCTCTCTTTCCTTCTCTCTCACTCCTTCTCTCTTTCCTTCTCTCTTTCCTTCTCTCTCACTCCTTCTCTCTCACTCCTTCTCTCTTTCCTTCTCTCTTTCCTTCTCTCTCACTCCTTCTCTCTTTCCTTCTCTCTTTCCTTCTCTCTCACTCCTTCTCTCTTTCCTTCTCTCTTTCCTTCTCTCTCACTCCTTCTCTCTCACTCCTTCTCTCTCACTTATCATTGTATCATAACAAGAAGGCGTGTGAACGTGTTCATTGTTACATTTATTATTTTCATACGCAGTGTGCATGTATGCCAGCTTGAAAATGTGAACCTTGTGGGAAAAAAAGGTCAAAAACAAAAAAAAAGTTGGAGTGTACTTTCTGGGTAATGTTCTTTCATAAGTGTAAGCTTTGATGTGACATAATATCCTTGCATTGATATTCATTTCAGCTGAAGGAGCTTGGTGACAAACAGTTTCTCGAGGAGGAAGGCAATGCTTTGCTGAATCTGGAGGTTGAGGGTTCGATTCTCTCTCTAACTGGCTCCAACCCCCTGCACGTCAAAGCCATGTCAAAGGTGACCAGGTCTGGTGTGGTGGTCTTCCTTGACGTTGCCAAAGACTCCATTATGAATCGCCTGAATGTGATGAAAATAGACCGCATCGTTGGGCAGAGGTCAGGGGCAAGCATGTCCGATATCCTTGAGTATCGCCAGGACTTTTACCAGACTTGGTATGACATCCGCATCATCTGTGAGGAGGACGAGACACAAGAAAGCATTGCCAAAAAGGTACGTCACAAAGTGAAATGTCCAGAGCGTCAAAGGGGTTTCAGAGAAAACACTCTTTGCACTCACACACAAACACACACACACACACACACACATATATATGCAGCTTACCGTGCCTTAAGGCATGTACGCTTCTCAGGCTGGGGAATTTTCAGTCATTTGGCAGTTTTCAGCCAAATTTTGATTCCTCTCTGTCAAATAAAAAAACGTACGTTTCAGCCAAAGGAAAGGAAGGGGGGGGGGGGGGAGGGGTTGTTCACACAGTCATACATCATCATACATGTAACAGAACAGTCTAACTTTATTTTTGAAGACTTGCATGTCAGTACCAAGGCAGTATTTTACTTTTGGGTGCTAGAGGAGGCTTTTAATTTCTTTAAAAATGCTAAAATTTGTTTTCTGAAGTGGGCTGCTGCCCCCGTGGTACCACAGCAGGGCGCTGGCTCTGCACCCCAGCCTAGCTTTCAATGTTTTGTTTCCCTCAACAATTCCCCATCCTGGTTACTCAGCATGTGTGATTCCTATAAAATAGATTTTGTACATGTATGTCTTACAGGTGGCTGCAGCAGTAGACCAGTTCACACATGATGAGGGGTTCATCTCATCTCGTGGTGGTGCGGACGATATCCCACGGGCCTATGTCTCTTTTCTGGATGTGGTGTTGAAAGGTTTAGCTCCGGATGGCGGTCTGTATCTCAGGGGTAGTGGACGACCCCGATTCACCCCTGGCGAACTGAAAAGACTTCTTGACCTTGACTTTCGGGAAAGATCACTGCGGGTTTTGGAGCGGTGGATACACCCTCTGGATCTCCGCCCGCAGGAGATACGCAGTTTTCTGTACAAGTCGTACAAACGGAACCTGTTTGCTAGCCCAGAGGTAGCGCCAATAAGAAAGCTAATCAACAATCATTACATACTGGAACTCTTCCACGGACCCACTGCATCTTTCAAGGATGCTTCCCTGCAGCTAATGCCACGATTCTTTACCAAGGCCATGCAGACTTGTGCTGATGTTTCAAAGTAAGACTTGATGAGGATATAGGTTTGATTGCTTATGTGGTGTTATTGTTTAGTTTCCTTTTTGGGTTTTGTTGTTGTTGTTGTTTTTGTTTTTTCGTGGGTTTTTGTATATATATATGTGTGTGTGTGTTTTAGGGGTGTACGTTATATCATGACCAACTCTCAACATGTCAAAGTAGTGGTGTGCACATTTTGAAGTTGATCTGGGTCTCATTGCTTTTGCCTGTTAGTGTTGTTTGCTGTTGTTGTTAGGTTTTCTTTTAGCAGCGTACTTTATCAAGAGCAGCTCTCAACACGTAAAACAGTAGCGTGCACATTTTGAAGTCTTCTGGTTCATTTTTACTCTTGAGGAACAACAGACTTGTTCCTTCCTTTTGTTGAATCGTTATCAAAACTGTGTGTTCATGACAGCAAACCTGTTTGATTGTGCAGATATCTGATCGTTGTTGCCACTTCAGGGGACACGGGGGGAGCAGTACTGGATGGCTTCAGTCGTCATGCTGCAGGTATGAAAAACAACCCATACCGTTTTGCTTGTGTGTACCAGTCATGTTTCTCCTCGTTCTACCCCCACCCCCTGCCCCCTGCCCCTGCAGTTTCCTTTTAGCAACCCTACCCTACCCTCCCTTTGTGTTCCCCTCTCTGCTAGGATATGTGGATTTAATGTAACAGCGTTCCTGCAGTCCCCAGAGTCTCTTTTTCATACTTTTTCATATCCCTCTCCCCAAATTACTGATTTGAGATATGCTGTGCAGTCAGATTTATATTGTTGTTGTTGTGTGTATACTACTGTCCACTTCAAGGCTGTGTGTGTGTGTGTGGGGGGGGGGGGGGGGGTTCCTGTTTTTGGATACCACCGCATTCCCCTCTACTTTCGCTGTCCAACCCTCCATACTGCAGATCTAGTATGTTGTGAGTGCTAGTGTATGCAACAGTGCTGCAGGTGTTTCACCCTGCACTGTTCTGCATTGAGAGTGCTACAGTGGATGAGTACTGATTATTTTCCTGTTCTGGTTTGCAGCGGATGCTCGTGTAGGTGTGATGGTGTTGTATCCACGGCATGGGATCAGTAAAATACAACATCATCAGATGGCTACCATGGATGGACCCAACATCAAGGTTGTTGGTAAGGGAGCCAGAGAGAGAGAGAGAGAGAACAAATTACTCTTTCACTGCCCCTCACCTTCCTGTAAGAGTCAGTTCAGACTGCATGACGTAAGCGACAAGCAGTTAAGTCTGGTTTCTCTGGTCTAGAGAAAGTTCTTTCAGAGACCTGTGTGTTACTTAGTTTTTGCTGCTTGATTCTGAAGAAATCCTGCAAGTGGGGAGGGGGGTGGTCCCCTTCCAAATCAAATATAGGAGAGGCATCAATGTTATTGTGTTCTTTCAAGGCACTGAAAGAACGAATATGGACAAAAGTGTAACTGGAATCGTGTAAGGTTTGTCACACCTTGTGAAGATCCAACTTCATGATCTAGTGGTTAAGGCATTTGACTTCGGATCCTGAGCTGCCTGGTTCCCAGGTGGGCAGGAATATGGTGGGATTTTTCCTTACCATATCGAGTCAAATCCATGTGCAGACTCGTTTACGGTGCCTGCCTCACCTTCGTGTACACATGCACGCACATACATCAAGTGTGCACGCTAAAAATCCCACATTCATCTTTCGAAGAAGAGTAGGCTGTGGCTGGTGTCGTGGCAAACAGAAATACTGTCGCAGGCACCAGAGTGAATAGCAGGGTGGAGGTTTGCACATAAGGTAGCGCTTAGCGGCAGCAGGCTTTCACTGCTTCGTCCTCCAGCCCTGCGGCGCCGTGAGCATTTCAGCAGAGATGGATATGTGCGCCGAGGAGAAGTCTACCATACCATACCACCAAAAAGAGTGCAGTAAAATTACAACTGTATGCACTGTATTCCACCAAGAAATCAGTTTTTACTGTCATTGTTCTCTTTCCGTTTCGTTTTGTGTTCCTATAGGGGTGGACAGTGATTTTGATTACTGTCAGAGCATCATCAAACAAGTGTTTAATGATGAAGAACTGGCCGACTGGATGAAGCAGGAGCTTGACTGTAGACTGAGGTATGCACAATCTCTATAGTTAGCGAGCAACAGCAAAGTGTGATTTTCTACATCCCACTGTGTGTTACCTGTATCCAGGCAGACCAGGCAGTCTGACATGTGAATCGCATAGTCAGACGATACTGCTGTTTATATCATTTTCATTTTTTAACACAGCAAATTAGCTTAGGCAGCTCACTCATTTCAGAAGAACCAGATCAATTTTATTGTTGAATTTTTGCGTAACTCGATTTTGAGTTTACAGTAGACGTAGAGAAAGTATTATGTTGAGCTATTCTGAAAATTTAGTTACACTATTAATCCACAACAACGTTGAAATGCTCAAGATATCATTGTAGTGGAATTTTGGCATAACTCAGTTTTGCGTAAAGTGTATGACGGCACACAGTTTAGACTGTGTCTGAGCTACACTGTATTCTTAAAATCTAGTTGCTCTACATTTCCTCAACAACAATGACATCCACTTTTCCATCTGTACTGCGTGCATATATAAGCACTTCTGTTATTTTGTTCTCTGCTGCTTGTGATACACATTCTGCTGATTTCCACCTTTATTGATTGTGGGCAGTGCGGCCAACTCCATCAACTGGGGGCGCTTGCTGCCGCAGGTCCTGTACCATGTGTCGGCATACCTCGAGATGGCGCGCATGGGGCAGATCTCCTTCGGTCAGCCTGTTGATCTCTGCGTTCCCACTGGGAATTTTGGCAACATCCTTAGCGCTTACTATGCAAAGGTCAGGCGATTTCACAAAAGAGAATGAAGAGATGCTTACTACCCTAAGTTGGCTTGAATCTGAGGGGAATTTCAATGCACAAGTTTCATGTTTGTCATTTCTGCAAGGCATGAGTACATCTTTGTCAGCATGTGCGTATGTGAAACATACCTGAAGTCTTAACCTTGGGGTTGTAAACCGCACACTTACTTTGCGTAGTGCTTTTTTCAGGAAACTGTGAAACCTAATCATCTTTGATGTATGGACTTTCACATGTGTTGTGTATTTACAGGAAATGGGCATCCCTGTGCGGCGGCTCATCTGTGCATCCAATGCCAACCATGCACTGACCGACTTCATCAAGAATGGAGTCTACACTCTGGCTGGCCAGTCCGTACAGAGGACTGCTTCGCCCTCCATCGATATTCTGCAGTCATCCAACCTGGAACGGCTTATATTCCATCTGGCTGGAGAGGATTCTAAAACAGTCAGAAAATTTTACTCCACACTACAACGGGAAGGTGTGGCTGCAGCCCCAGCACAGGTAATCATTGTTTTGTGTCTTTGCAGTTACATGAAGATCCTAAAACCTCCTCCAGACTGCCACAGCACCAATTAAATGACCTCCTGTGGCAAGCAGTGCTTCAGTGTTCCTGAATATACACACAGGTGTGCGTATTTGTACGCACAAAACTCTTAAATTGACGCACAAATTTGAGAACACCGCGTCAAAGGGGACACACGGTTTTATGTCTCGCCATGAGGAAATGTATTTTCCCAACACTCTCCGGGAAAATCGATGAACAAAAGGTGATCTGTACCGGCCCCCGTAGTGTAGTGGTTAGCACTTCGGACCATGGACCGGGAGACCCGGGTTCGAATCCCAGCCGAGGCAAGCGGGATTTTTCCTACCTAGGTCGGCTCGTACCCAGAGCGGGTGTGCTATGGGCCCGATGGGGAGGCTGTTGCCACACAGCCGAGTTTCACCCACTTCATGGGTGCGACTTTGGGGATGCTTCCCTTAGTATGACACGTCTTATGATGTGGATGATTACACGGCCGGCACCGCAGGTGCCGTAGTTCCCGGGCCTGGTTAATGCCGGGATATTTATGACAGGAAGCGTGGAATGCGGCCCTGTCCCGCAGTCCCAAACCACATGGACCTCCATAGCATCATCTTACTATCATCCTCATCTCCATCATCATGCATAATAAAAAATTGTCCCAACTTCCGAGTCCTCCGTGGGTTCCACCCATGACCTGGGAGGAACACCACTGGAGTTGGCAAAGAGTTGGGGCAGCAAAAAAAAAAAAAAAAAAAAGGTGATCTGTAACTAGCAGCGGACACTTGCAGCATCACATTTCTGCTGAGACATTGTGCGTAACCAGACAAAATCTGATGTGTGAACCCTCCAAATTTACAAAAGGACCCTCAAGTATATGGAGAGAAGGTCCCAAGGACCCTTGTATTTTCGAATCACAGGGAACACTCATTCTTGTCACCTATCTTTAAGCTGTCAAGCTCAGCAGCCGAGGTGTCGGAGGGCGTAATCACTTTCACAGTGAGTGTAAATAGTGCCCTTTTGTTGTTGGAAGCGAGGGGAAGAACTGTGGATGACCATTGTCCGGTCTGCTAAGGAATTGTGACCCTCCAACACGAAATGAGCCGTTTTGTAACATTAACAAATAGCACAAGAAGACTCATTTCGTGGTGGAGGGTCACAATTATGCTGGGATCATCCTGTCAGAGGGGACAGGAAGGCCCAAAAGCGAGGTGGGAAACAGTATTATATTGCATGCCTGCGTGAGCTCGGCCTCTGCTAGTGATGATGCATGACAGTAATGTAGATAATGCTATACTCTCCCCCTACCCTCCCCAGTAAACATCACCACCATCCCTCAGTTCCATCCATTTGCTGACTGTGTGCATGATCTCGTATGTTAGTGCATTTCGGTGGGCAGTTTTATTGTTCCTGACCTGCATCTATGCTCACACCAGTTCAGAGGTGTGATTGGCCAACTACATGTATTACTAGCAGTCAGCAGCACCATCGGGCAAGGACAGTTTATTGACTTCTCATCTAACTTCCAAGGCAGCAGGCTAGCCTGGACTGCCAGTAAGGGTGGCACAGCCATGTAAGAACAGGTGGCCCTCTGATATGGTGCAGTTATATGGGACACCGAGGAATACTTTAGGATTACTGCTTTGACCAGGTGATCATCTTCATAAGGATGACCACAGAATCACAGTTGTGTGGTGTTCATGGACATTCTACTGGGTTGACTCAATGACTGACAATGCAAATTGGTTTTCAGGTCTGGGAGGCCGTCCAGGAACACTTTCTGGCTGGCTACGCTACTGAGGAGGACTGTGAGGCCATCACACAAAGCACCTTTAAAGCAACAGGTAAGAAAACGATCCCTTCCTCAGGGATGGATTTACTCAAATATGCCAGTGAAACATTGTCTCCTTGACCAGTCATTTTTATGAGACATTTTCATTTTCTATGAGACAATCAAGTTCACCCGCATCACTCTGTCACATGTCTGTGCCGAGAGCCTGTTCCTAAGTGCAGTGACGTTCAGGTTCTGAACGGAAAAGGATCTCTCGATCGCAGAACTGAGAAAACTGATAACGCGCGAATATTTTTTGCAACTCTTTCGAGCGAGAGTTCCTGGCAGCGCGCGCGGCGAGCGGGATAAGTAAGCCTCATCACTAAAATTAGATTAGTGTAACAGACTCTATGACTGACACAGACAGCGCATCTCTGCTTCGCGTTGTCAAGTGCGCTTGTGATGTCATGTTCGTGCGACATGACGCATTTTGCGAAATTTCTATGCGACATTTATCAAAATATGAGACATAGTCGCACGGCGCGCGAGAAAATTGATCCCTGCTTCCTTCAGATGTGTTATACATGACTTAGAGCCTTTAATTATTTTCATCATTATTAATTCTCTTAGTTGTATCATACATATGATTACATAGAAGTCCCTCGAGGAAGGCCTTGGGTCTGTGGAGGATCTTTATCAGTGTTGTTCTCTTTGGTTACATTACTCCCCTCATATGATAAATGAGTGAACAGTGGGGAGGGTATTCATATTAGTCAGATTCTCTGTACTTTAATGCTTTTCTTTTTTAATGTGAGATCAAGGAAATTGAAACTGTTAACCCTGGTGGTGCTGAGAAAATAAATCCCAAAGCAGCAAAACACACACACGCAAACACATACAGCCACAGTACATTCTTGAGAAAGCAGTTTACACAAAAAAGTGATTTTGACTGGCACTTTCTCATTACAACATAGGTTACATGATGGACCCTCATACGGCTGTTGGACGCTCCGTGGCTTGTGCTGTGGGCGACTCCTCCATCCCAACAGTCATCTCTGGCACAGCTCACTACGCCAAGTTTGTGGACAAAATCCTGCCGTATTTCCACTCAAGCGGGCAGGATTTCAACTCGCTGAGCGTGGTAGAACTGATGGAGAAAGCGGCAGAGTTGTCACGGCAACCTGGCCTTCACCCTTACCTTGAAGCCATGGTGAACAAGCCGATCGTCCATGATGACTACTTACCCGCCAACTACGAGGACATCACTAAAGCTATTGCTGAGTTTGCTGCACAGTTGTAGTGGGGAGTGAAAGACGGTTTTTACCGCTGCCATAGGATTTTGGCTGAACACCATTTTGAGGATAGTGCAGAAGTGTACTCTGTATGACTTCTGTCATCCTGCGCTGTTGTTAACACTGTTCTCAAGATCGTGTTATGCCAAAATTCCATCATGATGACAGGTTGCTTTGCCGATACTAGTGAGTGTAACTGCTCAGCAATGGTGTATTTAAAAACCACACAAGGGTAGGTATTGACAAAAAAGTCACATGCTTTACATGTATTTTAAAAAAAGTCTGTTCTGTCACAGTAGCATGGTTTCTGGCATTTCCGAGACATCAGCAGGGGAACTGGGGTGGCCGAATGGTAGAGCGTTGGACTTCTAATGCTCAGGTCGTGAGTTCGTATCCCGGCTGGAGCCAAATATTTGTGCTGGCTTTTTCATCATTGCCCTGTCTTTGATATCACCTGTATGTGGTGGAAAAGGACGTTGAACCCCAAAACACCCACCCACCCGAGACATCAGCAAAAGCCGAGGTGGGCATTACTTCATGATCTGTGTATTGTTTGGCAGCAGAGGAAAGAGACGCAGCCAGGGCTTTGCAGTTACAGTGTGCTGCACGGAGTGTCGTTAGTTTGAGCAACAGGCAACTTATTCTGTATGTAAAAATAAAACCGTGTCAGGGATTGGAGAGCAGGTCTCTCTTTACACTGCACTAGTCTGTGGTTATTTTTGATGCAGTCAATGCTCTGCGGTTTTTGTGCATCACTTTGTTTGTTGTTTAATTTGGGAAGGTTGCTCTGGTGTGTACTCAGTTCAAAAGTATGTATGTGTAGTTGACTCGGAGAATGCTTGTCTTACTCTCAGGCATGCATGTAAAAATCTGTTGCACTCGATTCTTTTCAGTTTTAACTTTTTGCTATATTGTGCATGAATCCAAAGTGCAGAGTGAACAGAGTTCTCCTGATCGTGTTCGACGAGACCTTCATATCATTTTTACAAGTACATATCCAGCTGTGTGCAGTGTATGTACATTGGAAAATTTTCACTTACATTTTGAGCAGGTAGAGCTGATACTCTCCCCCATAGTCTTGCTTGCAATGCTGGCATGGCACAGTTTGCTGTTTTAATATACTGTGAAGATAGTGAAGAGGGTCAATTACACTACAAGCTTCTCAAAATTATCAACGGCGAAATAATTATGTGGAATATTTTCTTATTTGCTTTTATTCCCCAAATTTTGTGGTCTTTCTCCTAAATATATTTTGTACAGACATGTCGTCAAGCAGCATGTGGAATGACTTTTGTCTTGTTGTTAAAGTCTATTTATTGGGAGGCAGACATTTTAACAAGCCTTAGTAGAGGTGTACAAGTCACCACATTGGTCAGCAGTTTAGTGACTTTACTGTTCAGCTTACACCAGTTGGTGTAATGCTGGGTTGTGTGTGTGTGTGTGTTGTGTGTGTTGTGTGTGTGTGTGTGTGTGTTGTGTGTGTGTGTGTGTTTGTGTGTGTGTGTGTGTGTGTTTTACAAAGGGGAATGCATGTTTACAGTTTTATTTTAGAACTGTGATGAGTTGTTCACAGTCACAACTTTTTTTAACACGTGGTTTTATGCCTTAATTACCATAAATTAGATCTAACAAGTTGGTCTATGCATTTGTATACATGTAGTCTGAATGTTTTTATGCTGACCTCATTTGTCAACATATTTTTAATGTGATTAGATTGGTTGATTTTTACATGTTGGTAAAGATACCTGTAAACTTACAGGTTGATGTGATTGCCACTTCTTGTATTGGAAACTTGTGCATTACTTTTATGTGGGGCTGTGTATACCAATGGCTGCTGATTATTTTAGGATGATTCAGTAATATCTGGATGTGTGGACTGATACAGCATATTGGATACTGACATTATAAAATGATGCATCTTTAGGTCAGTATGTTAATTCAAGACTTGTTGATTATGAACTTGTCATATACATTTCACTTGCAAACCACACCAAAGTTTTACATGCATAAATAAATGTGGTGGAGAATTTCTACCAGAGTGTGAGTGACATAACTGCAAGCTAAAGGGGTGTGTGCGTGAAAATGTTTGTGTATATGACTATGCATACTTTTGGATACAGACGATGACGTTCTCAGACCATGATTTCTCATGAATTTTCACCTCAGGAGTACTGTATCGCAGTGCCTATGCAGATTTGAACTGAAGATGTTTCTACCTAAAAGAAGTAGTAAAAGAATGTGCATGTGATAACCAGCCGTCACAGCTGGCATGCCCGTTTATTTCATACTACAAAGCAAGGAGCTGTACAGCTGTCTTCACACAGACAGGGTTGCACATTTTCCACAGCTTCTATAGGACAAAGTGTCCTGGAAACAGCAAAGTGATAGGACACAGTGTCCTGGCCACTTAGTGGCAATACAAATTTTAATAGGACAAATGTCCGCTTGAGGTGGGAAAAATAGGACATTTGAAATTTTTATAGGTCAATGTCCTGGGACCGACTTAAATGTGCAACCCTGGACAGACAAGCAAAAATGTTGATGCACCAAACCTTCACAACAGTGTATAATGCCATGAGACTTCATAAAGGTGGTTACAATGAAAATTTGCACAAGGATGAATTTCTTGTCTGATGCCATGCAAAAACTGAGAGGAATTACTCTCAGCATCCCATTCAAGGATGATCCCTCTCAGTCAGACATTGAACAGGACATGGTGACTGGTCAATGCCGCCTGAAGTGTCAGAAATCGTCAGACAGCTGAGAAAGAATATCATCGTCCAAATCTGCAACAGAGGCCAGAGAAGAGTTACACAGTGCAACAGTGCAGGGCAGGAGTCAAAGTAGGTCAACACTTTTTTTTAACCCCCCCCCCCCCCCCCAAAAAAAAACCCAAAACAAACAGCCAGCAAAACCCAATCAAACAAAATCCATCAACAACAAACCCTGAGACAAACTGCCCACGAAGCAGATCCTATTTAATCTACAGTGGAAAAAAAAACCAAAGCGGCTGGACGAGCTGATTTTTATAGTCCTGGTTTGCATTGCGCGCGCGCGCGTGCGTGTGTGTGTGGTTTGTGCCCTGACCTTATGGCTTTGTAAATTTTCTTCCTCTTCACATTTTTTTTTTAAAGCACTTAGAATTGTCATTATCTGATAGGTTATAGTGCTATAGTGTTTTGCCGTACAAGGTTAATGCCCAGTAAACAGCATCAACCAGTTTCGTCACTCACCATCACTCCACAGTGTCTGCAGTTTGTCTGAAGCAGCTGAACCAGCAGTCTGCACGCTTGTGGTGTCTGCCCCAAGTCTGACACTGGATAACTGTCCACCGGCTGGTTTGGTTGGCTGGCTCTTGATGGCAGTCTCCCCAAACCTGACACCCTGAACTTGAGTCCGTGAATTACCAACGTTCACACAAGCTTCCCTAGAAATGCCTGGTTGCAAAGACAGCCTATCATCACTAGCCGAGTCTTGTGGGACTGTGGAGGCGTTGCCTGATGGTGAAGTTGAAGACGTTCTCCCCCTGAAGGACCATCTCGACTGTGGTGTGTCTGTAGACGGAGTTTTCTGTTCAAGCCTAATGCCACCAGGCACATGTGTAGACACAGAACCAACACTAGTGGCTGTTCTGTTCTGCGGCATGCCTGGGGTTAAACTTTTACCATTTACACACTGACCACCAGTAGATGACTGTGCAGTTGGACCGGTAAAAGAAGATGCAGCAGATCTGATGACAGCAGACGATGGTGTTGACGGTCCTCTCACACTGCTACTACACAGTCCAGTAGGACGTGTCCCAGCAACTCCAGGTGTCATGGCCTGTCGGTTGTATGGCTGGATGCTGTTCTTATTCCCAGACACAGAGTTCACAGGCATGCCAGAGGTGGCCGAGGCCACACTCGTTCCTTGGAAATTAAATCTGCTGCCTGGTGGAGTCTGTGTTAACGCACCGTTAAGCGATGCTTGGGGAGGAGTATATGGACGTGAAACACGACCTCCAGGAACGCGTACTGGTAAAGTTCCGAACAGCCCTCTCCCTCCCTGCTGAAGGTTGGTGCTGGGTGAGAGCAGGCTGTCACCACTGCCACCTGGCGTATGACAAGCACCTCGACCTCGATTCCTGTTCAGCATGCTCTCCCTTGCAGCAACTGACGCCTCCACCAGTTCCGTCTCAGCCGCCTGAATGTGAGTTTTCACTGCCTCGTGGACAGTTCGGCCTGCCGCTGAGGGTACGTGAGGTGATGACGGCAAGACTGGTTGAGCAGGGTCCTGTACAGGGTAGATCACTGCTATGTTGGCCGCTGTGATGTTGAGGTAGTGCGTTCGAGGAGATGGGCTGATGACGCTTACCTGAAAGCAGACAAATCAGTAATACTATCACTAGGTATATATATATATATATATGCCTGTTCCAAATCAACACAAAGCAGGCCCGTAATTCTTTTTTTTTTATTTTTTAAAGATACCTGGCACTTTAGCCTTTACAGAGTTGTTGCCTACGTTGTTTGCTTTTGGTGCAAGCCACATGAGAACAGTTTATAATAATAATAATAATAATGATAATGAGTATTGTATAGGCGCTTTACCCAAATTCACGAATCGGCTCAGCCGCGAACTGAACCCAACACGCACGCTCACGTGAATCACACGCATTCACTCACACACTTGACATAAACACATTACAATCACATGGTGCGAAGGGTCAGCTCAGCTATTTAAATTTCGGAATTTACAATTGCATTTATTTTTCAAATTTGGTGGGCTGAACATTTCCAAAGCAGAGGGGGAGGAAGCCGGAGTACCCGGAGAGAACCCCCGACGATCGGCCCGAATGAACGGTTCCACATACGAGAAGGAAAAATTCTTTGCCCCGAGTGGGACTCGAACCCCTGACCTCTCGCATTGGTGACAGGTCTCTTAACCACTAGACCACCGACCGCCCCACAGGGCATCTCTAATTCTTTCTTATCTTATGCATATGTTGCAAAAATTACTATGCCATCATAGCACACTAGAAAAAGTTTAAGTATTTTCCAGTTTCAAAGACAAAATTTCAGACCATTTTCACAGCATCCACCAACAAACCGCTATTCTCAAAAACAGCTGTTGCAACTGTTGGTAATGGTGAGCTGTAAATATGTACCTGTCTAAGCACAACTGCTGCACCAGCTTGAAGGTCAGCAGCAAAGTCCCGCAGCACATCACGGTGAAGGGTGCCCTCCATGTGACCTGGCAAATGGATACAGCTATCAGAGAGAGACTGCCAAGATTTCAGTTTAGAATATTGAAATATCTTTCCAGTGTTTCCGATTATGCACCATAGTGCGTAAAAATAAAATCCCCCCCCCCCCCCCCCCAAAAAAAAAAAAAAAAAAAAAATTATGCAAACAGTTTATGTCGCTGCGTCCACGGCACACACGTTTTTATGGTACTGCCCTGCCCGTTCAAACGAATGTAGCTGATGACAGAATAGCTGAGCGAATAATGATTTCTGAATTTGAATGGTGTGAGTTTGAACGCACACATTATCCCTACTTGGGTCTGACCCTTCGATTTTACATAATGCCCCTAGAGGGCAGAATAAACTGACTTGAACTTGAATACTCCTCTGAATTTTTGACAGAGAGGGTCAAAATGACTCTCAGTTTTGAAAGCTGTAAGGAACACTGGTTTGCCGTTTGCGGAAAGTTTCGCTACACACTTTTGGATGAAAAAACATGGATCAGGTGTGGATCTCAGTGGGAACACAGAACCCCCCCAGCAATTCTGGAAATTGTACTTTGGTGATTCCAAAAATTGTACAAAATACGACAAAAATGCAGGCAGTTGGCAGCTATGATTACTACAGTATTTACCTGATTACTACAATAAAATAATATTTTCATTATTATCATTACCACCACCTTACCTGTCTGATCCTTCACTACAACTCCAGCATCACTGCCGTGGATGTCAATGGAATCTACTACACCCAACAGCAGTGGTACCTTCCCCTTGGGCAGTAGTCTCCGTCTGGCCTGAGAAAAACACATCAATGTATACATGTGTAGATGTACTCCAGATCACAGTAGTTACATTCTCTGAATAAGAGAACTCTTATAAGAACTCTTTTATGTCCTGTTTGTATGTTACCGGCAGACATTTAATTTCCCGGAAGGGATTAATAAAGTATTGATTGATTGATTGATTGATTGATTAAGATGTCTGGATTCGTGGAATTTCTAAAGTTGTCATGATTACCAACCTTGAACCTGGTGTAAACATTACTTTCCATTCAATACTGACACCTCAAATGGAAAGTAAAACTTTATATAATAAAGTCACATTCACACACATGTACTTTTAGATAATTTAAGGCAAAAGCCACAGAAAGTTACACATTAAGTCATAAATAAACTGAAAGCAATCTACAACAAAAAAAGAAAAAAAGTTGGAATATCAAAAAACAACCACCACACACACAAGAAGTCTGGTAGATTGCATCAGCTACAAAACAAGGACATTCTGGAACAAACTGTTCTGAATGAAGGCACATGGTCTTACAAACTTACCTTGTGCAGCATGGCTCTGACAGAGAATTTCCTGAGCACATCTTGTGCCAAGGGTTGCAGGTCGGCCACCAGTGACTTCCAGGCAGCACCCCCGAACACGTCGTCACCACCAGGCTGTGAGCTGGGGATCTCAATCTGTACCATTCATCAACAGGTTTTGAATGTTTGAAAAGTGCAACACACACAAGAAGTATGCAGCTTTCTCTGTCTGTACAAATGGCTACAGCTCTTACGCTGTAGGCAGGATCACAGAGCCTCAGGCCAGCAGTGGAAACTTTGCTTTTAGTACTATTAATAATAATGATGTAATAATATGGGTCTTTTAGTACAGGACCAATCTCACAAAAACAACCCAACTGAATCCTGCAAACACACACACACACTCATGTACACCATCGATTCATGCCATCACTTTCGCTAATTCTCCTTGAAGAAGGAAGTCAGTCATACCAGTGTTCACTTGTTCAAACAGAAACTAGTTGGTTTCACAACACTTGAATTCAAAATTAGCCTTACCACAGGAGTAGCCTTCTGATCTTCTGTGGTGGTCACAGAAGTGGTCGGACTGACTTTGAGTTTGACTCCAGGTGTAGTCTCGCAGGCTTTCTGGACAGTAAAAACAGTAAAACATGTGTGTCTCTTATCTCAAATAAATATATTATATTATATTATATAATTATCTAACTTACTGTATTCCCCCAAGTGCTGCACTTGCAAGCCAATTTTCCCAACCTTGGGACATTTACTTGACTTAAGTATTTCTAATTGTAACAGGATGGAAAAGTCACAACTAAATTTAAAATCTTCAGCATGCATGCATTTGTGTGCACGCAGGAGTGCAGAAATTAAGAGCTGCTATGATTCACAGCCGCTGCTACTGTTGACTGCTGTACACGTACTGCAAGTGGCAGAAGTCCTGCAGGCCCTGGGAAACAGCGCTGACTGCGTCTGCGACTGTTAGGTTCTCCCTCAAAATCCTCTGTGACTCTGGCACTGCCGTTTTCCACTGCAACTCGGACATCACCACCACTAACAGGTGACTCACGTTCAGGTGTCACAACCTGGTCTATCAGCTTGCTTGACGCAGGGATCACCTGTCCAATACAGGAAGATCTGCCAAGTTCTGAAACAATGCATTTTCGGCATTAGTATTTCATCAGGAATTTTCAGTCACATGTCATTCTGCAGCTTCACAGATATGGTTGGTGGCAGATCTATTTTATTTAAATTAAAAGTGTGTAAATGACTATTACTGAACAATCAACAAAACACCCACAGCTTTGTATATGGGCATGGCTCAGAAATGGTGTTGAAAAGTTGTGACACACTAAGGCAAAATAGAAAATCATAATTTACACATTGGACTTGGGGCACACCATCTTCAAACAAAAACACATCATCTGAACCATTTTTTGCGTCATTCACTCATTTATTACTTGTGTAATATGACGCCAACCATTATCACTGTGTACATAACATCACAACATCACAGGAACTTCTTGCTCCCATTCACTGGAAAGAGATACAAAGAAATTCATTTAAATTGCACCCTGTTATAAAGAAAAACCAGTTGGGTTAACTGAAATAGTTACACTGTTCTTGGACTTCAAAGAAGCGATATATTTTAAGAAGCAGAAAATGTACGTAACTTCACAACATTTTTCAACTCTGAAGATCTACGACTGTCATAAGTACTTCAAATTTCATCCAAAACACAAAATATTCATATAAAGCTTATCAGTAGGCTTTCAGCTTTTTTTCTTATTAAGAGAAACAGCGGGCAAAACAGAAACTATGACATTAGAGCTGATACGACACTGGGAACACATTCTAGAAATGAAAAACCCCTTTTGGCACATAGTGAGTGTACATAATGCACTTTGTTTACATGAAGCAGTTTTAGAATGTCTAGGTGTAAGTATTTACATCACTGCTGACCATGAAAGAGGTTTTGGTATTGATACATTTGCCTAAACTAACTAAAGGGGAACTTCAGTACATAACTTCACAACGTCACAAAGCTAAAATTTGTTTACAAACTTATTAAGAGATTAACAATGACCTTTAAAAACCAAATCAGCAGACTATCTACAAAGCAGGTATCCACTGTTGCCACTATTGTCCCCAGAAAACATAAAACAATGGGGGAAAAATATGGAATGTTACCGTAGTACATTACTTAACAACAATGAGATGTCTCTCTCCTGTTTTCACAAATAAAACAAACCTTTCTTAGCAGTAGTTGAGCATCACAGGTGGTAAAAGTGAGTGAACATTACACCCCTGCAGTTGAAGCCCTTTAAGAATATGAATCGCCCCCAATTTCAGCCAGTACAAGAAAAAACAGTCTCAAGGAGGGGAAATGTACATAACTTCACAACGTGACATGGCCAGCTTTTTTAGAATGTGTGCTCCATTAAGACCATTCTCTGACTAAAAAAGTAAAGCATTTATACTACATCACCATTTTTATTGTATGGAACTTTTATTTTACTTCTGAAGTAAATCCTCCTAAGACATGTTGACAAGCTGGTAAATGTTGTACATAACTTCACAACATTTTTCAACTCTAAAGATCTGCGACTGTCTTAAGTACTTCAAATTTCACCCAAAACGCACAATATTCACATAAAGCTACTCAGTAGGCTTTCAGCTTTTTTTCTTATTAAGAGAAACAGCGGGCAAAACAGAAACTATGACATTAGAGCTGATAAGATACTGGGAACACATTCTAGGAGTGAAAAACTCCATTTGGCACGTAGTAAGTGTACATAGTGCACTTTTCTTCTTCTTTTTTTTTTTTTTTTTACCTGAAGCAGTTTTATAATGCCTGAGTGTAAGTATTTACATCACTGCTGACCATGAAAGAGCATGTTCATGTGTTTATTTTGTGGTCTGGGAGAGGAAACTATTGTTCACCTATTCTGGGACTGTCCATATTATGTGCAGATGTTTATTTATGGCTACAATTCGAGTGCATTCATTGTGATAGTTTTGCTTTTACAGCCACTCTGCTTATCCTTGGAACAGAACTATGTAAAAACAGATAAAGTTATAGATTTGTTGATTTTATTAAGCAAGTTTCATATAGATCTATAACAGCAAGCTACAGAATACTGTTCCAAATGCCACAACATTCAAGAAGATATTCAAACACAGACACATAGGTGAAAAACTGCATGTAGTTTTCAGGTAACTAGTCTAAACCTGCCTGGCTACCACAGAGGTCAGTGGGGCTGTTAATGGCTCAGCGGAAAACGTCTTCAGATTTAACTGAAAGTAAATGCAAGTTTGCGCTCTGGCATGAGTTTAGGGGCAGCAACAGTTCCTTGTATCTGCTCGGTGGGATGCCAGGCCACATCCGCCCACGTGTATACATCCCCCTTTCTTTGCATGTAGTGAAGCTTCACCTCAGAACCATCATGCAACACTTCCAGCACCTGGACACAGGAGACATCACCTTATAAGATTTCTGACATGGAGAGACCAGCGTCAGCCTAAAGCCAAGAAAAACTAAAATAAACAGGATCATGTAAAAACTTGTCTTGACATCTCATGACTTTTGCAACAATGGTTAAAGATATATAGCTTTGTATGCCGTGCGTTGGAGACACAAACCTATGCGTAGTAGACGGCTTCTCCCTTCTTTCGGTTGCTTGAAAAAACAGCTTCCACAAAGTCGTCGACTTCTGGCACTCTGCAGATTGACAGTCATAAAGTTAATGACATTATTTCTACATTGCAGATAAATTCATGTTATGATAAATCAGACATCAAACACCATCCTTCATCTGTTTGAAAGAGACATTTTTCCAATAACAGTTATAAACATCCTTTATTATTTGTTCAACTTCATGTAGCACATTTTAAAGAATGACTGTCCTATAGGTCCTCTAAGAAGCAAAGAGCTGTTACCTTCGTTCAATGAACCCCATGTTATGCAACCGCTGACCTAATGCCTTACAACAGCTGTGTTTATTGTATGTAACTGAACTGTTCATCACATCACGACACACTGCACTTGCATCTTTTCACATTTTGTCAATTTTAAACAATAGACCTGCATAAACCTCTTTAATCTACTCTCACAGAACTCCAACAGTTGAAGTTACCTGCACCCAGTTATGTTTCTTCAAAATTGTCATCTTACTGCAGGTCAGCTCACTCGTGAGAGATGTACATAACTTCACACAAACAATGGCAGACCATGGATCATACATTGTTGTGAAGTTATGAACTAACAAAGACCTATTTTGTGCAAAACCACACAGAAATGCATGTATAAATAGAAGAGGGGAAGTATGAATCATGACTGAACCATCATTCTCATAACCTAAATCTACAGTATGACCATCAGGGGAAAATATTTGCTATCAGTCCATAACCTCACACCAAAGGATTGTTGTGAAGTTACAAACAGCAGAATGGCACCGAAAACTTCAAAAGTCTGTTAAAATGACTAGGACAAGAACCTAATGCTTCACACAGGATGTGAATGTGAAATTATGCAACCGCTGACCTAATGCCGTACAACAGCTGTGTTTATTGTATGTAACTGAACTGTTCATAACATCACAACACATTGCACTTGCATCTTTTCACATTTTGTCAAATTTAAACAACAGACCTGCATAAACCTCTTTAATCTACTCTCACAGAACTCCAACAGTTGAAGTTACCTGCACCCAGTTATGTTTCTTCAAAATTGTCATCTTACTGCAGGTCAGCACACTCGTGAGAGACGTACATAACTTCACACAAACAATGGCAGACCATGGATCATACATTGTTGTGAAGTTATGAACTAACAAAGACCTACTTTGTGCAAAACCACACAAAAATGCATGTATGATTAGAAGAGGGGAAGTATGAATCATGACTGAAGCATCATCCTCATAACCTAAATCTACAATATGACCCTGACGGCCTGAGTAAAAACATTTGCTGTCAGTTCATAACCTCACTCCAAAAGCTTTGTTGTGAAGTGATCAACATTTACTTCTCTAAAAATAACCCACAGACTTGATGTAGAGAACCCCAACTGCTTCAAAAAAAAACCCTGCTTATCACTAAACTCAATAAAGCACACCCAATTCACCAGCAAAGAATCATTTCAATGAAAAGTGTTGTTCATAACATCACAACACAACTTTAAGTTTGTGTTGTGATGTTACGTGCTAAGGACTGACATGTTAAAAACAGTAATTAATTCTTTAAACAGTTTCTCCTCTTCAAAACTGCAGCAGTCATGCTCTCACATAAAGGCATTTCACGTGTAGAAACGTAGTTGTTAGTTTGATACGACGTTCATAACATCACAACGCTGATGATGAGGCGTTAGCCACAGATTTGTAGTGAAGTTACAAACTTTGACCATTACAGCCGATATATTCTTGACCACGCACAATAATAGTGAACACAATCGGACATGATCCCTTGCCACTATTAATGAGTGAGACGTGAACAAATTCATGTCTTTCACAATTCTGGGCTATTTCTCTACCTGTAAACATGAAAGCCTGAAAACGAGTACAACTCTTTGTTGTGAGATAACGGACACCATTATTGGAGTCTAAATTTTGCAATCACCTAAATGGAGTTCCGTAAAATTCAAGCGATTTGACTTCAAACGTAATTATTTCGCAAGCCCGCCGCCCTAGATTCTGTAATTTTTCACAGAACTGTTAATGCGCTTTGTACGTTATCTTGACTACAAAAACATCTCAGACAGTCCAATAAAATGTTTTTTTCTTGTAGATACGCACTATGAAAACTGTGGAAACACGGAGTGATGTCTCGGCGAAAGATTTTTCCAAAGATTGCTTTCGTCTTGATCAGTGAACTACATTGCACAGAAGCTATAATTGAAGAAACATCAGGTCAAAAACGCTGTTGCGAAGTACGTAACAAGCAGATCAGGACTGACAACAAAAACTTACCTTCATTTTCTTCGTTGTTCTTCGACATTCTGTTTCCCGATTCCACACAAAGACAAATCTGGCCAGAATGAATCGCACATGGTGCTGCGAGCGAAACGAAAGTCAGCCGATTCGCGCCACTGCGCAAGTAAAAAAGTAGTACGTAACACGCCGTTCACAACAAAACTCGGAGCGCGACCGATATCGCATATTTTCGACGGTATGAGTATCTGACGAATGCTATCGCTTTATGGTTAAAAACTGGCGTGAGTTTAATACAAAATGCACAACTTTTTGTTGTTGTTGTGTTTATTATTTCCGGCCGGTAACGATTATTCCGCCGCGGCTATTTTTACTGCAATGGCTGACGTACATTCCTGGTCACGAAAATCCAACGTGGCTCGCATAGTAAGCGGTAAATTTCAAAATGAAAGTTTTGGAACCGACTACGGACCACTTCCAAGTTTACTGTACTGGATTATCAAGCGGTGGGCACTTTCTTTTTGAAGTTATTTTTGATCACTGTGAAGGACCAAAAACCGTGTCACAAAAATCGCGCTCAGCGGCGACGCCGAAAATGCGGGAAAAGTGCAATTGCACCGATTTATTTACAATATTCCGACGAGAAAAGTTTAGGAGCCAGAGTTTCATACATCTGCTAAACACTGGTGCCCTTACATTAAAAAAATTACCATTCTAAGGTATTTTTATTTCCACTCAAAGTCTGCTAGTGCAACGATCGGGCGTTCTACGCCATTTCTGAGCCATGCCCATATACAGTACAACTTCTTTTGGGCGACCACTCCTCTGGCCAGATAAGAGTGGTCTTAAAAGAGAGGTGGCCACCCAAAAGAAGCTTCAGACAGTGAAGAAGTGCAACCCAGTATCATTGTAACATTGGTCTGCACAGGCAGGTGGTCTCCCAAAGGGGTGGCCGCCCAAAAGAGGTTCTACTGTATAATGTTTCGCAGCTACTATGGTGCAGGAGTTAAGTGTTTTGGGTGATGAACTATGCAGCCTGATATGAAAGGCACCTAGAACCATACAAAGGCAATCTGGACAATGTTATTGTTAGCACAATGACCACAGTATTGTCACTTCACATAAGCCAGCTATCGGTGAAGTTTTGCCTACTTACCAGGTGCACCCTCCGGCAATAGATTGACTTCTGTCAAAATACGTGTCTTTTTCCTCTGTGGACTGTGGCTAGTCTCAGCCTCTGCACGTTTTCCCCTGTTACAGTCACCCTCCTCTGGTTTGCGTAGAAAACTGCTGCTTGACACTTGCTGGCATTTGGCTGGCGCTGTGAGGTCCCTCTCAAAGGCAAGCAGAATCTCCTGAAAAAGAGTAATGCAGTATGAATGCATCAGCTACACTGGCTGGGGAATTGCTGAGGAAAAAAGACTGAAACCTAGGATGGGGTGCAGAGGCAGCGCCTTGCTGGAGGGAACACAGGGGCAATGCCCCATTTAAGAGATCAAATTTTAGCATTTCCACTGAAAGGCATTTCGTAGCCTCTCCTGGCACTCAAACGAAAAATACTGCCTTGATACTGACATGCAAGTCTTCAAAAATGAAGTTAGACTGTCCCATATGGCATTACATGTACCATGATAGTGTACCCAACGTTTTTGCTCCTTCCTTTTCCTTGACTGAAACTTAGATTTTTTTTCTGAAAGGATAGGCAGTTTGGCTGAAAACTGCCAAATGACTGAAAATTCTCCAGCCTGGCTACAGTTATGAAAAGGAAAGTACTGCCAGTGTGATGCTCAGGCGTCATCTTCTGAAAACGTATACTTCATTGAAATTCGAATGAGTGTTACTTCAGCATGCCCCATGTCTTGACTTTCTTTTCCGTGATAAATGCTAGAGACAGTCCTCTCTCTCAGTCTGTGCGGGGAGCCGGCGTGGACGAATCAGTGGTGGAGCGTTGTACTTCTAAATCTAATGCTCGGGTCGTGAGTTCGTATCCAAATATTTGTGCTGGTTTTTCATCGTTGCCTCGTCTTTGATATCACGCCTAGGTAATCTTGAAGAATAGTATACGAAATTCTGGGAGGTATTTGCACGCACTTGTTCGGGTGCTTTTGGTTCTGCTCGATGCAAAGAGACGTTAGACACCCTCACCTGTTCACTTCGACCTCTCCTTCCCCACAAACATGCACAAAATATCCTGAAATAACTGCCGGCCGCAGCCGAGCAGTCATCTCCCCGCCATTTTGATTTCTGACTATGATCACGCAACCAAACTGGCGCATTGGATTTGCATGCATATCCCTACTTGTGAAATGAAATAAATTATTTGCACCCACATGTGGGGAAGGAGAGGTCAAAGTGAGCAGGTGAGCGTGTCTGACGTCTCTTTGCATCGAGCAGAACCGAAACTGAGCACCCGAAAAAGTGCGTGCAAATACGGCTGCCAGAATTTCGTATACTATTCTTCAAGATTACCCACGCCTATGTGGTGGAAAAGGACGTTAAACCCCCTACCCCACCCCCGTGCGTGTGTGTGTGTGCGCGTTTGTTCCTCTGTATACGAACTTGCACGCTCAGCATCTTCGAAAGCAAACCAACTCGATTGTTACCTCTTGAAACAGGTCGTCGTCATCATCTGGTATTTCAAACATGATCCGCATAAAAGGTGATGGTACTTATCTATAACAGAATCATAATTTCAAAATGCATTTAAACAACATTTGTCATTTGTCCCACATGAACTTGTTACAGAGAGGGGTTCATAATTCGGAAAATCCGCCATCTTCTGATGATACTGACGTACTTCCGCTTGCGGCTGTCTCATGCTTTAGTAAAAGATAAACACTCCTATGTCTTTGCTAGAAGTACTTCAGGATTTTGAAGTACCCGTGTTTAGTAGGGTTTTTAGGTTTACATTAATTTTGCTGTTTAACGAAATGGCAGCGTGGGAACAAATAAAGATGTATGCTATACACGAATTGTCTCTGTGGTGGACTAAATGTGTCAATTGTGTGACATAGGGTTGGAAATTATTGCCTGGAATAGAAAAATCACCTGCAGCTGCGGCATTGCCAAGTCATTCATGGGCTATGATTTTTTTCCCCAAACTAAACCGTGTTTATTCAGACGCTGCAAGGCACCATCATAATGTTAAAATATTTTTGTAAATACCACATACAGTACGAAATTCTGATTTCAAGTGCATCAGTTTGGGCCGAACAAACACAAGCTGTTATATATATAAGGCAAGAGCAGGAATACCATGACCAAACTGTTCACTTTTTTTTTAATCAAATCTATCATAGTACACGCGCATGTGCAGCGGCTGGACAGCTTGCGTGAAATGAAACAGTAGGGATACAATTATAAGCTTTTGCAATTTCGGGTACTTACCAACCATAATGCTTTGGGAACTAGGACGCGTTGCACACTTACGCGAACGTTCAGGATAGCCGAGACCGTCAGCTTGGCGTGGCAGACGACTGCATCCTCGACGTTTTCGTGCCGGTGAAAATGAAACCTGCAGTAGCCGTCGGACTTGTGTTCCTTGGCTGCTGCAGCAATGTCCTGTTTCTCGAGGAACTCGTCAGGTAGTCCTACTTACGTATTATATCTACATTTAATGTGTACTTCATGCTGAAACAATAAGCGGACCTTTCTAGAGCCATAATTTTATCAGGAACTTGACCTACCATTACATGAACGAAATGTCAAGGAAGCCGGCGACATGCTGTTGCTCGACTACCACCTGTTAAATCAACTCATGAAAAATAGTTATTACGAATGGCCAACTTGTATCAAGTTTTTTTTTTTTTTCACCACACACACACACACACACACACACACACGTGTCTATCGAGAGGGTCGATGGAGACGGTTTGACCGTTTCTGACTTTCAACCAACCGAAACGCGCCAGCAGGACTATGACTTACACCTTCGTCAGTTAGGATTTTTGTAAAATCATAGGGCGTGAAAGATTTGGCTCTGTCATTCAGGGATGTAGAGAGGGAGAGAGAAAAAGACAAAACAAACTTCAGCAAACACATCAAAATACATGTTATAAACTGCAAAATCACCTGCCTTCATACTTGCCTACTTCTAAACTTGTGTTTCTACTCTTTGTTGTCCAGGGAACTTCCTAAGAGTGGCAACCTCATCACCTTCACAGCGTTTGTTTTCAACGCACTTGATGGCCTCATCTTCACATCCAAATTTTTCACAGTACAACCAGTCATACCTATACGGTATAAATCAAATAATTATCATATATATAATTAGTTACATAAGTTAATAAGTTAGAATGATTGTGAACACTCAGAGCTGTAGGGAAGCTCTGTTTTCCCCTCTTCGAAGTAGTGTAATTTAGATCACAGTGGTGTCCAAAAAGATTCTTTTACAGGCACACACAGGGAGTTACACAGGCATTTTTCTTGCAAACCACCACTGATGCTGTCTTTAAATGCCAAAAATGAAATGGTCTTTGTTGTGTAGTTCTTGGGCAGAGCCCCAGTTTCTTTTACAACATTAAGCGGACAAAAAGATACCCCCTACCCAAACCAGTTACATGCATCTGGATCTTACCAGTAAGAACTGGAGGTTTGTAATTGAGTAAGTTCAGAGAGTTAAATTTCTAATTGTGGTGGTCTCCCCCAAAAAGGGGACAGAGTGATTTTGGGTATATGGATTTATTAGTATCATTGAAAAGGGCAGAAAATATGCTTTCTTTTGACATAAAACAGGCTGGGGAATTTTCAGTCATTTGGCGATTTTCAGCCAAATTTCCTAACCTTTCAGCCAAAAAATCTAAGCTTCAGTCTGGTAGAGCGTTGGACTCTCAATGCCCGGGTCGTGAGTTCGAATCCCGCCGGCTAGGGCCAAATATTTGTGCTGGCCTTTTTTCTTGTTGCCCCGTCTTTGATATCACCCTTATACATGTGGTGGAAAAGGACGTTAAACTCCCAAACACCCACCCACCCTCTAAGCTTCAGTCAAAGAAAAGGAAGGAGGAAAAACGTTGCACACACTATTATGATGCGTGTTATGCCATTTTGGACAGTCTAGCCATTTTTGAAGACTTGTATACATGTCAGTATCAAGGCAGTATTTTACACTGGGTGCCAGGAGAGGCTACTTACTGCCTTTAAAAATGCTAAAACGTGTTTTCTTAAGTAGGGCACTGCCCCTGTGTTCCCCCAGCAGTGCGCTGCCTCTGCACCCCAACCTATGTTTCAGTCTTTTTTTCCCGCAGCAATTCCCCAGTCTGATAAAACTCATTTCTGTAGCATGGTGTAGGCCTGAGATATAGTTGTTGAAAACTTGCAGTTGAAAAGCGGCCATTTTAAGGAAATGGCTGGTAAAGAGTGACGTGGGAACTGTGCTGGTGCAGCATATTTGTATTACATGTATATTATCAGGGCTACACTCTTCCTCCTGTGGCCGGATATCCGGCTTTTTGAACCGGCTGTGAAGAGCTTTCCGGCTTTTTTTTTTTTGCCGTTTCCGGCTTTTTTGGCGAAAAAGTCGTGAGTCTGTGTCTATCGCTGGACCGTCGACCTTCCCGGGTAAGGTGCATTTTGCGCCTCATATTGTCATATTCAGGGCTGCCACTCTTCCTGCTGTGACAGGATTTCGTGCTTTTTGAACCGGCTGTGAAGAGGTTTCCGGCTTTTTAAAGCGTTTTCCTGCTTTTCCGGCCAAAAAAATCGCGAGTGTGTGTCTATTGCTGGGCCGTCGGCTTTTCCGGGTAAGGTGCATTTTGCGCCCCATATTCTTCGGCAACGAACCCCCCCCCACCCCCCACCCCCCCGCTTTTCACATTCTTCAGGCAAAGTTGTTTTCCTGCTTTTCTGGCCAAAAACCTCGCGAGTCTGTGTCTATCAGCACAGACCCTGACCGCCGCCGCCCCCCCCCCCCCCCCCCCCCTGCTTTTTTCACATTCTTCGGGCAAAGTCTTTCCTTCCACTGGCTCCCTGGAGTTTGGCTTTCCTTCCATTCAGATTTTGAGGGTCAATTTTCAGGCTTTTTGTCTCTCAGAAAGTGGCAGCCCTGTATTATGCTCTCTTTTTTTTAACACGTTTATAAGCTGTATTCAGTCTTGAAACGTTCACAGACGTATTACTATCAGTTGCCACTTAACTTTCACAAAGGACGGCACTGGTCAACGTTTCGGCTTTCGCCTTCCTCAGGACACAAACAAATGGGACATAACTTCAACAAACAAAAGGCAGCTCTGCTGACATACTGTCATACACGGCGCAGGAAAAAAAAAAAAAAAAAAAAATGTAAATAAAATAAAATTGAACAGTGGGGGAGAAAAGGACCAGAAAACAATAGTAGAAACACCACAACACCATTTTATTTTATTTTTTATTATTTTTTTATTATTATTTATGTAACCGTGTGCAGGCAAGGGACTCAACGCAGTGGTCGCTTTGACTTGTGTTGGTTTATTTTTACACTCAGGAACAACAGTGCAGAATGAGCATAAGTATGATGGCGGAAAATCAGAACATGTGTCTCTCCTATGAGTGTGGCTCGACAAAGAAAATAACTACACTGAACAGGACACTAAACTGGCGACGTCCTCCCTGGCCACGGGCACTCGAACTGAAAGACGCGTGGCTAGTGGACCACCCGGCTTATATAGGCGGGTGGATTACATAACGTACATCCGGCAACGTCATGTGACGTCACGCGACTACACAATGGGCCGGAAGGGGGAAACAAAGGCACGGCCACGTGGGGAGAAAGGGAGGCACTACAGCCTAGCCAAACAAAGGGAAACGTATAGATGAATAAAATACTCGTGTGCTAGGCAAACAAAGGAAAACAACAGAAAAGACATTGCAACCAAAAATAACAGTAAATAAGGGCCGTGTATGACCCGGTCTCATTTAAAAAAATATATATTTATTTTATTTTTCCCCCCGCGCTGTGTATGTGAGTATGTCAGCAGAGTTACCTTTTGTTTGTTGAAGTTATGTCCCATTTGTTTGGAAGGCGAAAGCCGAAACGTTGACCCGTGCCGTCCTTTGTGGAAGTTAAGTGGTTTCTGTCCCTTTTACGTTGCTTTTATTTGCTTAACTTGTAACCACTTCGCAGTCATTACCGTTTCCTTTTCTACTATCAGTTGTTTAAGGACCCGCAGTATTCTGTCTTGAAACTTTTATAGATACATGTATTACTTGGTAAGAACCCAAATTCAATTCAAAGTCACTAAATTTGACCAACTACCTTTTTTTTTTTTTTTGGGGGGGGGGGGGGGGTACATTTTTCTCAAAATGGTAAGGCGACTTTGTTTCCCCTTCTATGGGAGCCTATCAGAACTGAAGTGCATGCATGATGGTTCTTTGTTCTTCTGTTTCAGATTCTACATGATGATGGTGTCACTGTTCTTTGTCTGCCAGACATTGAACAATTATGTGTTGGGTCTGAACATCTCCATGCCTCTACAAATGATCTTTCGAGCAGTGAGTGTTGCAAATCACGCTTACCCACAACAGTTAAACAGGCTAATTCCATCTTTGCTGAGGGCCCTTCTACACATGGCAAGTTTGCCCGGCAATTGCGGTTTTGCGGCCCCGGCAAGTCGACGGCAATTGTACAAGCAAGATGTACAGTCTTGCTGCCCACGGCTTGCCACGGCAAATTTTGGATAGAACGACTTTCTATTTTCTCGGCTTGCGCCTGACAAGTGCGCGCGAGGCACCCTTGGAGCCCTGCCAGGATGGCCAATCGCACGCCGCGTAGTGGTCACACGGCCAAATGAAAAACTCGCAACCGTGGGTGCCGCCATTTTCCTCTCAAAAGAGCCGTAAAATCGCATAAGACCCCTTCCAAACATGGGGTTGAAAAGGTGACACAAAAGGTCAATCAGCCAACTTGTGGTGCGGAGGTTTCCGCCTGTGGAAGCAGCGACGTTGCAGCAGACAAACTTGGGGGGGGGGGGGGGGGGGGGGGAGTCGAAGGGCGGCAATTTCCTGCCTGTCACGTGTAGAACGGCCCTAAGCCTTCTTATGTTTTGAAACAGTTTTGCCCGTGATAGCGCCTGTACGCTTGAAATACTCTGTCTTGATGATTAGCACAACTGTTAGTGCGATACAGTGTCGTTTACACTTTGACCATGACTTTAAATGAATTTTTTTTTCCCTTTAAGGGATCCCTTGTAGCAAATTTGGTGCTTGGGTACATCATTTTACATCGAAGGTGAGTGAATTATCTTACACTGGAAGCAGTTAGGTGGATAAGAGTTAATAAGAGAGTTGATGCTTGTCTCGTTTACTTTGATTGTGGATGCAAGTAAATTTTTTAGACCATACTTGGTGATCATGTGGATTCAAATTAAAGGTGTGAAAGGGCAGTAGTATTAAATTTCCTAGGTGTGCATATGGAGAGGCTTTGCTGCAAGTCTGCCAGGCTAAGACACCAATCCATTCATATATATCTATCTTCGCTCACAGAATTATCATGTGCTGGGTGCGCACGAAAGCATAATTATTGTTGATATATAATAATAATAATAAATGGTATTTGTAGAGCGCATTTCTTTAAATAAAACTCAATGCGCCTATCACTCACTCACACTCATGCACATTATACAACGATGATATGTATGTCAGTGCGTTAATATGTTCATGCATTTTTTTTTATTTTTTTATTTTTTGGGGGGGGGGGGGGGATTGTGTCTCTTTGTTGTACTGCTGAACACTATCAGTTATCACCAATATCTCTTTGATAGTATTGATACATGTGCATTTTTCTGTATGATGTGTTATTTCTTTTGATTCCAGATACAAATGGAGCAAGTATATATCAGTGGTGATGATCACCTTGGGCATCATTACATGCACCATTGCTTCCTCTGGTGAAGTGGTGAGTATGACACTACCAGTCACCGTACTCTGTGTTTGGAGGAATTCAGACATTTGTGACCGTCCACGAGAAAACCCGGCGTAAGACGCACGCCACTGTTCCGAGCTAGAGGCTAACAAAGGTCAGCGGGTGCTATCTGGTCGATATTCAGATTTTGCCAAAATCAGGTAGTTCTGCCCTTAAATTATGATGTCTTAAAAGGGTTGTTTGTTTTTTGGGTTTTTTTGTGTTTTTTTTTGCACTGTAAAGAACAAGGCTGTTTCTTTAAGATGGCTCCAAAAACAAAAAAATTGAAAATTTTGCACTTAAGCCGGGTTTTCTTATGGAAGGTCACATTTCGAGATTTGTGTATGTTTCCATACAGGTACTTGTATTTTATATTGAATTTCTCCACTGGCTTTTCAGAAATCCCAGCCAGGTCACACAGATGATCCTACATATGACTTCTGGATCTGGTGTTTAGGTAAGTGTTCACACACCTTTTTTTTTTCTTTTTTTTTTTTTGTAAGTCAAGATGCATCCCATTCACAGACACATGTATGTTATTTTTACACTTTCACTTGATACTTTCCTGTGATCACGTGTCATTTTTATGTTGTTTCCATAGTAACAATGTTAACATAGTAATTGAAACAACCTCACAGGATGGGCTAAGTTTTCCACGTTCATAAGCAAGTTTTCTGTGGTACATGTACATACACACGTCACTGCAGATCTCCAGCAGAGATGATAATGCAAGTGTAACTCTGACAGTGACATAGGAAAACGTAGGTAATCGGTCCTGTGTATGGTGCACCAGAATGCACTCAGCCAGGGAAGAGTGCCCTATGTTATGTGTATGGGTTTGTGTGTGTGTGTGTGTGTGTGCTTATACCTGAATCTTCAAAAATACTCATCCGAGCAGGTTGCAATTTGAGTTGTCCCAATGAAGATTTTGCATTAGAGCCTCTGAGCGATTTGATATTGGGCTTGTGACTGTCTTCTTGTCTATTTGTTTCGCCATTTATCATACATTGTTTTACACATTGTTTATTGTTATGTCTTTAACAGTAAAAGTCTACACCGAGACTTTTTTTCTTTTTTTTTTCAAGTCCATACTGACACCAGCATCATTTCTGCCCAGTTCCTCTAATGGCAAACTTCCCAAGTGACAGCTTTCTGTGTCCATGTCTGTTTACTCCTGCATGTCTTTTCCAGGAATATTCCTGCTGGTAGTGTCCCTGTTCCTGTCAGCCTGGATGGGAGTGTTTCAGGAGCAGACGTACACGCGGTTTGGCAAGCATCCATCAGAAGCCCTATTCTACAACGTGAGAGGAATTTTCTTGCAAGAGCTAAGACAGTGCACATAGATATGTATATAACTCCCAACTGTCCACACACGAATCACATCCTGAATCAAAATCGTCACACCACAAGACAGCACTAGACAGCACTATTATGCAACCTCGAGGCCAGCAGTCCGCCCGAGAGACAGCGCAACGTGCCGTCATATTGCGTCACACCTCAGTGAGCGGTCAACGCTAGCCAGACAGCTCGGCGATTTCGCACCCTCTTATGAATACCGCAGTCACTGCTAGTTCGGGTATTGGCCATGTAATAGCTAACGGCACACTCAGTCGGGCCCCCTTAGAACTTGCCCTAAGCATTTCCCACTGGCGTGAGGGCGGTAGACAACAAGAGACAATTCCCGTTACAACGAGCATGAAACCACATGTGACGTACTCACAGCCGTATGAGCCATACACAAGACTGCCCTGAGCAGGGAGGGAAACGGGCCTCTCTGAGAGTGCCCACGCCTTGCGTAATAGTGCTGTGGAGTGCTGTTTAGTGGTCTCGTGAGTTTTGGTAAGTCTTGTCATATAGTGTGGGCAGGGGGGTAGGGCTGTGGAGATAACAGTTACCTTAGAACAGGCATTGGGCATGTGTAGAAGATATTGCTTTGTGATTAATTGTTGCATAAAGTATCTGCCTTTTCAATTATTTAGAGAAGATGCTGGCTGTAATATCTGACCATAGCAAGATTCCGCAGTAAATGTACATGCTTTCACAGACATTTTTAGGAACTTTTAAGATTTTGAAGTCATCTCTGTTTTGGCCACCATCTGTTAAAAGGACTGAAAGTATATATTTTAAATCGACCATGTGCCCACAACCAAATGACACTGACAGCTAGTTACAATTTTGCTTTAAAATTTGCTTTACTGATAGATTAATACATGAACTGTCTGTTTCTGTACAGCATTTACTTCCCCTGCCAGGTTTTCTGCTGCTTGGCACAGACATAGTCAGCCAGGCCCAGATATACAATGCTACAGGTAAGGAGCCGACAGCCATGCAGATTTCAATTGTAAATTTAGGTAACACTGTTGTGGAAATTACAGTTGTTCACAGTCTTGCTGTCCTGCAGGTACTCTGTAATTATTCTTGACCCACTGTCAAATTTCATGTTCTGAATGATAAACTGTTTTGTCCATGTCATAGACCGTTCTCATTGCAAATTGGATGGAAGAATGCTTCTGGTTTGACGTAGAGATTTGTCTTGCATAAGTCGTGAAACCAGGTATTTGTATCGCTGTGTTGACAGCAGTACACAACAAAAAAACAACACATATATATGTTCACAGCTCAGTGTTCACATGTGACTTGCCAGCTACGTAGCTGAACATAGATGTAACAGTCTATGCACAACAAAATCCATGTCAGCAGAAGCGTGCTGAAGCATGCTTCTGTGCAATTTGCAATAAGAACGATCTGTGAGATTCCATCTCAGTAACAGTTTTGTCCTGCAGTCGACTTGTTATCTTCTGTTGTGTGAGTTCTATTGCATCATGGTAATATTTAGATTGACCTGTTTATCACTGTGGCAGTACACTGTATTTGATTAATTACTTAGTGCATTGTGTTGTTTCAGTTCCAGTGTTGTTACCTGTGGTGGGTCTGGCAATACCAAGGGCGTGGTTATTACTGATCTTCAACACCATCACACAGTATCCTTATTCTAGTTTTATTTTTACCACTGTTGTGACAGTGACTCCTCTTCTTCCTATCAGTGTTTTGGTAATGCATGAAAGCTAGATTAACACATTTTAAATTAACAATGCATGGCTATTCCGTTCTTTCCATCATGCACATACTTAAGATTTTTGTGGCAGTATTGGAGAATCTGATCTGAGGAACAGTACTGTTCTTTCTTTCTTTATTTAAAAAAAGTTTATTTTGTTGTTATTGTCATTAGCATTATTTTTTGCACTGGTGAACATTCTGCCTACCTGCACTGTCAGATAAATCTTGAACCATGGAATAAATCTGGCAATCTTAACGTTCCTGCGCTTGAAAGAAGTAAGTACCAACCATTGCCAGGCATAGGAGAGGGTTCCTGCATAACTGGCTCTACAAGTTGGAGTTACATAAGTTGTCTGGTTTATCTCTAGACAAATTTACAAGCCAGTGGACATCATATAAAGCTCTACTAGAACGATATCTGTAGATAGTTAAGCACTCGACGTTCAGTTGTGCTATGTATAATTTCTACAGTAACTGGTTCATGTATATATATGTGTGTATGTGCACCAGTGTGTGTGTGTGTCCAAATAGACATGCAGACTAAGCGACATGTACAAGTGCTATGGCTAATAGAATACAATCAGGTTATGCAATGCACACAGTAGACGTAATTACTGTGGACTAGGTAAAATATGCAATACACACAAAGTATGTAGTGTACGTAGTATATATATGTAACTTAGGTCATTGTATGTAATGTAATGTGCACATGTAAGGTGTGTAGTGTATGTACTGTATGTAGTATTGTCCGTTACGTCATGTCATATACTAAAAAGATGAATAATAATATAAAAAAAATTGTCAGATTGTCAGGTTTACATCAGTAGCAGTAGCATGACATTAGCTTGCTTCATTTATCATGCTAATACAAAGTATGTCAAAGTTTGATTTGTAGTATCACGTACTTGTCCTTGACCCAAACCAAGATACATCTGTATAAGAGCTGTGTTCGTGCTGACAACAGAGTGCGCATCGCTAACGGTAACCCTGGTGGTGACGCTGCGGAAGTTCGTCAGTCTCATCTTCTCCATCGTGTATTTCCAAAACCCCTTCACTTTATATCACTGGATCGGCACCTCGCTTGTCTTTGGTGGCACGCTGATCTTCACAGAGGTTTTGAATCAACTCAGGAAGAAGAAAGAGGAGTAGACTACGCAGTATTATTTCTCTGTTTTGTGTGTGTTGGTAGTGATATCAATTTTATGTTGTTTTTGTGAAGATCTGTTTTGGTGAGTTCTGCCACTATGCATTCCCCTTTGAAAGGTGGTCTCGAAAGCTAGCTAATGAGAGTGTGTGTGTGTGTGTGTGTGTGTGTGTGTGTGTGTGTGTGCCACATTAAGTATTGGTATTTTTTATTTAATTTTATTGGCATGGGTTCTTTGTTGACCTTTACCTTTTAGCTTTACCTTTTTCCATTCTAGTCCCAAGATTTCAATGGTTGCATTTAGTTGGCTGAACTCCCATATCGTGTGTGTATGTGCGCGTTGTGTGCTTTATTATAAAACATCAGTTGTTTTGTTGGCTCCCTTGTGTAACAATGGGAGTCTATGTATTAACCCTCCGTCGTCTGTCTGTCTGTCTGTCTGTCTGTGTGTGTGTGTGTGTGTGTCCAGAAAACTTTAACGTTGTCATTTTCTCAGAATCTACAAACAGTAGAGGCACCAAACTTGGCATGCTGATAGACAACCACACGACCTTTCAAAACATATCATTTTGAATGACCTTGACCCAAGGTCAAGGTCACTAAAGCTCTCTGAAAATTTTACATTGGCATTTTCTCGTAATCTACAAATGCCAGAGGTTTTAAACTTTGCATGACGATAGACATTGATAAGAACTTTACAGATAAACATGTAGTCAGTGACCTTCTGTCAAGGTCAAGGCCGTACAAGATAGTTTTGTGAAACCTTAACATTGGCATTTTCTCAGAAACAACGAACAGCAGAGGTGCCAAACCTGGCATGGTGATAGACAGTGATAAGACCTATGCACACATACCATCTTAAATGACCTTGACTGAAGGTCAAGGTCATTAAAACAGTGTTCGGAAATTTTACATTTGCATTTTCCCAGTATCTAGAAGAATCAGAAGCATCAAACTATGTGCGATGATTGACATTGGCAGCACCTTTACAGACAGTAGAGGCACCAAACTTGGCATGCTGATAGACAACCACAAGACCTTTCAAAACATATCATTTTGAATGACCTTGACCCAAGGTCAAAGTCACTAAAGCTCTCTGTTTGAAAATTTTACATTGGCATTTTTTCGTAATCTACAAATGCCAGAGGTTTTAAACTTTGCATGATGATAGACATTGATAAGAACTTTACAGATATACATGTAGTCAGTGACCTTCTGTCAAGGTCAAGGCCATACAAGATAGTTTTGTGAAACCTTAACCTGTGTTCAGTGACTTTTAGTCAAGGTCAAGGTCATGCGTTTTTTGGGAAACTTTAACCTTGGCATTTTGTCCAAAACAACAAACAGTAGAGGCACCAAACGAGGCACGATGATAGACAGCAATGAAACCTACCTTTCTGAATGACCTTAACTGAAGGTCAAGGTCATTAAAGCTGTCTGTTGTGAATTTTAACATTACTGTTTTCGGAGGAGCTACAAATGCTAGAGGCATTGGTCAAACTTAGCATGATGATAGACTTTGATGAGATCTCATTTGAATGACCTTGACCAAAGGTCAAGGCTGTACAAACTGTTTCGGGGAAAATTGTAATATTGCCAGGAACTCAGAGCGCCAGACACTTAGCATGATAATGGATGGTGATAAGAGCTTTACAAACATACTTTTGTGAACGGCCTTGACCTGTGTCACAAGGGAGCCATGGAGGCTTCTGCCTGTCTAGTTTCCAGTTAAATTAATAGGCAGGGACTTCTTGTGGCGTCACTAATCATTAGCAGCCATTGATTTTTGTTGTTGTTTTTTTTTTTTTTAACCAACCATTGTCACTGGACGCTACGTCTAGTTCACATCACTTTTTTTCATGTGTTAATAAACTCATAGGCTTCTGCTTAAGTTCTGTGTAAGCCAATACAGTGCCATTAGCACAAGCGCTATCCCCGCTTTCAGTTCCAGCTGCATTTTGCGAGACACACTATGAATGCTTTGTCCTTGCCATGATTAGTGAGCCTGTGGTCTCTGTATTCCGGTTTAATTCCATTTTAACTGAATTTACAAAAGCTGAAAGGCTCTAGACATGCATCTAGCAAACAACGACGATGTGTAACAGTTTTTGCCGAGTGTGTTGCAAGTAATTGCATCAGATACTTGTATGTGTCTACATCAGGGTCAGGCAAAGAGGCCTTATGGCAGGCAGGCAAATGTGTTTTTATTTATTTA
Organism: Batillaria attramentaria; assembly: GCA_018292915.2. NCBI lineage: Eukaryota > Metazoa > Mollusca > Gastropoda > Batillariidae > Batillaria > Batillaria attramentaria. The sequence continues at coordinate 154,065 of JACVVK020000069.1, forward strand.
CGAACAAAGTGTAAATTTATTGCCAGCAACCTTGCCTCTACGCATCCACTGTCTTTAATTTAATAGAGCCAAAAATTTGATTGTTGTTGTTCATTGTGTTTTTAATTTCAGCTACCTGTTATGAAAAGTATTTGGAACACGTTTTTATGTTGTGGGATGTCAATGTTGGTGTACTTTTTTTCCTTCTATTTTTCACGTTTCAAAATCAAAATCAATTTTTGATTAAAAAAGAAACCACTTTAAAACTGATACAGATTTGAAATATTCATTTACCTTTCAGAAAGAAAGGTTATAGGTTATCTATACTTTAGTTCATCAGATTCTATGCTAGAATTTTTTCTAATTATAACCCTCGTCGGGCAAAATACCCTTGGCAAATAGTTGTCACTGACTACAGGGCCGGCAGCGAAGGGATCAAGTGTGAAGGCAAAGATCACGTTAATAATATATTAATAACTGCGTATTTTGTAGGCGCTTTACCCGGTTTCTTGAATTGGAAATGGCTCAGAATGCCGCTAACTGAACCCAGGACACAAGCTCATGTTAATCACATGCATTTTCACTCACACACAGGACATGAACACGTTGCAGTCATGTGGTGTGAAGCGTCATCTCAGCAATTTAAGTTTTGGAATTGCATTTCTCTGTCAAATTTCCAAAGCAGAGGGGTAGGAAGCCGGAGTACGAACAGTGCTACATACAAGAAGGAAAAATTCTTTGCCCCGAGTGGGACTTGAACCTGACTTCTGGCATTGGTGACGAAGTCTTAACTATTACTAGTATTAGACCACCACCCAACTTGGCCAAGGAAGCAGGTGGCCGGTACATGTCACCCAGGCAAGGCATCTGTACTTCTCACTCACTTTGGAAAGCATTCATTATGTTTGCTCTTCTGATCCTTCCAGTTTCAAACCAATGGCACAAGTGATCACTTTGACTTGTTCCAAAACATTTGCTGTGATATGGCCCATCAGTAAGGCAGCACAAAGTATGATTGTCATGCAAAGGCTGACCACAAAACCATGTTTTTGGTTATGGATTTTCAAGTCCTCCGCCATTTTCATTGCAAATGATCTCAAGTTATTGGCTTGTACATTGTTGGTTGTTAAACTCTAGCAAGCGGCCAGCTGACCTGGATTGTTCCAAACTGTTTGACTGCAGGACTGCTCCCAGCTTGCTGACTGCAGGATGGGACTAAACCTGTTGTACTCCACCTGCCAAAGTGGACTTGTTAATCTTTGGACAGCACTGTACCAAATCACTTGCCCTGTATGTAAAACTGGCAGAATGTATACAGTATTATGCTGTTGATTGTGGGACCGTAGTAATGAGCCTGCTTACTGTCAGACTTGACCAAAGCTTGTCATACCTTTTCACTGTTTTTGATTCGGGTGTTTGTCAGTTTGACTGGGACATGCAGACACCACCTGTGTTCCTTACATACATTTCATATGAAATCCTATTTTATCCAAAAATTGACAATTTGGACCTCAGTCACATGGTGATGTGTGGCATTGTTATATTTGATTTTTTCCCGTACTGTGAAAATGTTTGTGTGTGTGTTTTCACTGCACAGGAGCTGCATTGCTCCAGTCATCAGTGCAGGCCATTTTGTGATACATGTGTATTGTATGTTGGTGTTTTGGCGAGTAGCAATCGTTCCTTTGTGGTGGGATGTACTGTGCATGGTTTTGAGATACGCAGGGTCAGTTTCTCTGGTATGCGACTGATCGTTTAAACGTTCAGAATGTTCAGGGTAAGTTTGAGTTGTAAATGACATGGGATCCCTAATTCCCTCCACATTCCTTATATTATTTTCAACTCAAAATTATCCTGAACGTTCTCAATGCTTAAAAGATCAGTTGCATACCAGAGAAACTGACCGTGTGTACTTCAAAACCATACGAATGTGTCAAAGATATGATCACTGCAAACACTATGCAGTGCAACATTTTATAATTGGTGCAGTTCAGACCCCCCCCCCCCCCCCCCACACACACACACACACAACCGAATGAAGAAAGAAAAGCCACAAACAACCCATGTCTCCTGTAGCATTTAGTTCTGTTCATAGCTGGCTTGTATAGACTTGCTTTGTCAAAATAAATTCTTACATGTTTTCCTGTATTTGCCCTCAACTGAAAATATTTTGACAATCGATGTTTTGCAATGGGCGCTGTGTATCAATAAGTTGTGTTTTTAAACTGTTGTACTGACACTTTGTGACAAATTGTCTTTTTAACTAACAACCACACCAACAGCCAAAATATGTTTACTTTTGCATGTAAAGGTTTCACAAATTTATACAGCCAGTCATGCGTACATCTGTGGAAAAGTTTATTACCAGCTTTTTTTTTCTAACTTGACACCCATGAATTGTACACATACACAGACAGAAATGCCATTATACATGTAAAATGGTGTCTAATTGTGAACAACATGCCTTTATGAGCACCGGAAGTATTCATCTTGATAATGAACCTGACAGCGAGTCACTGTGTGGAAGGAATTTTAGGACAACTGTGTGATTGTGTGGTTACTTAGCATTTGCTTTACGTTAGTTAAAATTCATGGACTGGTGCAGTGTTGTTTGTGCAGGTTATTACCACGTTGCGACAGTTTAGTGGGTAGGTGGTAACTCAACACTTGCTGGACGAGATTTTGCAGATTATCATCATGCTTTAAGTTGAGATAAATTTATTCAAGTAGTTTTGCAGTGTTTAGAATCGAAATTGTTGCAGCTAATTAAAATCTTTTTGTGATGGTACATGTTTTGTCTTAGCTCTGGTTTATGTACTTCAGTGTGTGTGCGTGTGAGAGACGGAGAGCGAGCGAGTGCTAACAAGGGCAGCTAGGGATTTTTCCCCTTTTATAGATGATGCATAAGGCTGTGCCCAGTCTTTTTCTAGGCCCTTCCTTGTAAGCAGCCATGTCAGCTGTGTTGACAAGTCCCGTCGTCAGGCAGTGTGAAGGACCTGCAGTTTTCTGGTGGGGACTTGAATTTGAGGCAACCCTTGTGGTAGAAAAAGGAAGCTAACAAAACCCCAAAGCGCCTACCCCCACCCCCCCCCCCCCCCAAAAAAAAAAAAAAAAAAAAAAAACACCCCAAAAAACACCCAACCTATCCTATTTGTACTGTAGACTTAAAAAAAAAAGAAAAAAAGAGACAAACTCTGTCAATAAAAGCCCAAACAGTTGCAATAGAAGCTAAAACAGTTGCAGTTGTTCACAGTTAGACATTGTTATGCAACACAATCACCTATCATTAACACAACATATAGGAATCTGGATTATGACATGTATACAGTATGTCATATTCAGTGAAAACCATGTGGCTTGTATTTTAATCACATCAAAGTGATGCACCGGCCATTGCATAACAATGAATTGAAAACCCCTTTTTTAACAAAAAGAAGAAAAAAGTCAATGACAATGCTGCTATAATTACCTGTACATCTACACCTGCGTACAGATAACAGGTTCTGCACATACAGATAACAGGTTTTGCGCATACACACCCATGCACATGCACACGTACACACACACACACACACACACACTCTTAACACATATTCTGGTATACACTGCATTTTGACAGTTTCGGAAGAGTTCGATCTGTTCTGGCATGCACAAACACAAGTCCCTGAGGTGCGTTAGGTTGTCTACCAGCAAACTTGTGTAAAAGTACATGTATACAAAGTAGGGTACTCTCCAAATGACAGGGGTTATATTGGTAGCATGCCCACTTAAAACACTCACTCCCTCTTGAGGTCTGTGGGGGTGCCTGCAGCACCATTCCTTTGGCGGTTTAGCTCCTCTATATGCGTAACTACTGTTCCGGTAATATTAAGCAACACTGTTTGTGCTGTCAGTGTTTCAATTTTCAAAAGCAACCATCAGACTAGAGAACTGCTCCAAGTAATGGAATATGCATGTCCAAGAAGAGCCACACTTCAGATTTCTTTGTTTTTGTTCTTTTTGGTTTTATTTTTTTTAAGTCCATCACCTTTCCTTGGAAGACTTCTTTTGCAGATTTTTTCTTGGAAAGCCCCTCACATGAACTTCAAGGCCAGTCAGCATTCTTCAGAACTGTGAGAAACAGCGGAGAGTTTCAAGCTTGAACTATGCTGTTTTCCTTGCTTCTGGCTCTGGCTCTGTAAGCCTTCAACTCTCATTTTCAACTAAGTGCAAGAGCCAACCAGATCAAGCGGTTGCATTTGAAAGTTGAAACATAATGACTGTAAGTACGGTATTACATGTACAGCACATTTGCTTGGCATTAAAACCGAAGTCAAGCATAATACTATCTAGCATTTACTATAGCTTTTACTAATGCTTTTACTAATCTGAGCACACTGACAGGTTATATGACACACAAAGCTGAGTTGACTGTGACATTACCCAGCGTTTTGAACAAAGTCTATACAAAGTGTGCAACATTATCAAGCAAGTATGGCCACAAGGCGCAGTTTTACTGAAGGCTGAATGCATTCAGGTACGTTTAATGCAACAGAACTGCTGGCTCGACATAGGCATGCTTTACACATGTAATGCTGAGGTTGGCAAAAACTGCTCCCAAAATTAAAGGTATCTGAATAAACTCAGTGTTGTGGTGACTAGGAAGGTACTGCCCCATTTACTCAAAAAAATAAATAAAAGCTACAAACAAAACACAAAAATAGGAAAAATAAAAATAAAAAGTGTACATCCATATGAGTAGGAACAGAATATAAGGCAAATCCATCAGGAACAGGGTGAGCGGTGTATGGCAGAGTCTGTACCAAAATAACCCCTAAGAAACTCCAAAAAACACCCTAAAAAAAAAAAAAAAACCAGCAGGGAGGTACCGTGGAGCAGTAAGCCTGGAGCAGATCGCAGTGAACGTGGAGCAGGTCGCGGTTCCTGTCACTCCCCGAAGCAAGCTCTGCATTTGTACACTCGCTCTGCATCTGGTGCTACAACGTCCAGCCTGCCCCAACGACTGGGCGGCCACACTATGTAAGATGCCTTGCCCGTGATCAAGCCCGTTGACACCTGGAACAGAACAGAAATTGTTTTCCTAAAACATCAAGGCCTAAAAAGAATGATGGAAATGCTGAAAAGGCACAGAGACTGAGAGAGAGAGACAGAGAGAGAGAGAAACAGAAAGTGCGCGTGCAAGGTTAGCTGCTTGCAACCTGACTAATTTACATGCACTCAAAAACCTGTCTTATGTGTAACACACTGTCATCGGTCAAACACAGTAAACTCGTACAAGAAATGACACTAAATGTGATGTGTGACAACAAATCAGCAATAGGCTCGTACAGAGAAGATATATTATAAAGCAACATTTAAAACAAAAATTTCCAGAGCAGATGTACCTGGCCATTCAGTACTAACAGCTATGTCAAAAATAATTGTCAAAGATAGTGGACTACACATTGTCCTGTCTGTCATACAAGCTGTCCTCTACTTTTTTTTTCTTTTTTTTTTTAAATTCATATTTTTGAGATTTTCAGAAAAACAAACACATACATGTATATTGACATACACACAAAGGTGTCAATTTTTTGTCATACAGAAAGTACTGTTATCCACAGTAAGAGAGAGTGAGATATTACCGGTCCAAAGAAGTTGCTGTCAACGCTGCGACCGTGGTGATCTCCCTCCACCCAGCAGTGTCCCGATGGCACCATGACCAGTGTGTCCTTATAGGACAGGGTCCTGCACAAATATCCACAGCACATTACTATCCAGTTCTCTCTAATTATGAGGAGAAACACAGGCTGTTGTCAAAACAGACGCAAGTGTTTCTGGTGCTACTCAGCGTCAAAAGTAGCACAGTGTTCCCAATCACCAGCACCAAGTGTTTCCACTTTCCAAGAAAGAAAGATTTGTCAAGAAAGATTTTATTTCCGGCTTTCAGCCCAAGGGACTTTTACAGCCATGATATCAAAAAATTACATCCCCACAGGCGGCTATGTCAATGTGTAAATATAATAATAATAATAATGAGTATTGTATAGGCGCTTTACCCAATTTCATGAATCGGCTATGACTTTCTTCTTTATTTTAATCTAGGCATGCCGCTGTTACGAAAGTTCTCAGTGTTCTACACTAACGAAAGCCGGTAACAACAGAAAGTGTTGTGACTGACGAGCGACTGAACCGCGCACCGGGTCACCCTTCACTTTTACATTGTCGTAATCAGCACGCAGCCATTAAAGTTTCATCGTCAAAGCTATCAATGTTTCATCGGCCGCAAAAAAAAAAAAAAAAAAAAGTTACAGCTCGGCGATCCAGTCTGTTGGGCGCGCGCCACTGATGTCACGTCAAGTCGCGGGCAAGAGACGGGCAGTTAAATGAGCCATAAAATCACGCTATACCTGTATCTGGGACGTCAGCACAGCTGATGGCGTACTCACGCTAGGCTGTGTCAAACTGACGTAGTATACGCGCGCATCAATAATGCTGTTTGAGCAAGCATTCTTTACAGCCGCACACACTGCGGGTAGGTCACGGCAGTCTAAACACGAGCATGATGATCGTGCCTCTCAAATTTCCGCGGGACGACTGATGTTGCATGCATGCACTCGGTGACACGTGTACGCACGTGCCACAGTAAAAATTCAATGACAACCGAAGTGTATATAATGTAATGTTTGAACACTTGAAACCAGCGATGTTCGTCTGTGTGTCCATGGAGAATGCCCATAGTACACGTACTTCTATTTCAATTGTCTGATTATTATTTTTCGTTTTCTAGAGTAAGGCCCTAATACAATGACTGACGTGACTTGCCTTGTGTGTACCTGACTGGATGACCTTTAAACGGCACTCAAGTGTATTCGCTGAGATTTGTTTTTAATTTACGACTGAGCGTCAGTCACAGTTTACGTGTTTGCCGACAAACAAGCATGCATCATAGTGTTGATGTAGTAATAAATATCGACAAACAAGATATTATTTGACAGAAAACCTCAAACGGCGTGTCCACGACCTTGACATTGTTTGCCAATGTCGCCCCATCCAATCGTCAATATCAATTAACACAATTAATGAGGCTCGCTCCGATCGCCAACGTCAATTACTATCATTAATTAAGTCATTACACACCACCGTAATTCCCCATTACTGAGCGAGCAAACCCATCGAAATGATGATCAAACGGAGCATAGGATGGCGTAAACGGTATTCTTCAAAAAGTATACACCCAACAGCGTTAAGGGTAGCTCAAGAGTCATTGTAGTTCGGGTAACCCAGGAGTGATCGGGGAAGTCACATCCTGGGTTACGGATCCAAACGAACAAACTTTTTGGTGGCTACATCTTTTGCGTGGTGGCTAAGCATGGGAAAACGTCAGGCTAATATAAGACAAATGGCAGCGTACCTAAGCTGTACGATGATGTTTACTAGCTGAGCTTGACTGAAGTTAGAATGGGATCCCCTATGGCGCACGGCCTCACCTCGCAGTGTTAGCGCTGGACAGTGACATTTTCCACACGCACGCACTGTAGCTTGTAGGGGTAAAGTGCACATTTTCATGGAACGTTATTCAGCGTCAATTGTGTCCTATCATTATGTAAATATTGGTCCAGCCACCACGGAGATATTAGTGTTGATTTTTTTCCCTATGGTTGGATCCATGACCCTCAATTACAGGAGAGGGACATCATGACTAGAGTCATCGTTGGCCATACTCACTTCACTGTGTCACCCTCCAAGGCTACAATGCGCTTGATGTAACGCTGGCTCGGGTTGGACGGTGACCTGAAACATAAAATCAGCTTCATTAAAACAGGAAAAACGAAAAATATGTTAAGTCTTTGACATGTTTGTTTCGGCCATCATAACAAATCTACAGCAAGTTTTCTATCATCAGATGAAATAATTTCCCATGTATGTTACGCTCGCGACTGTGTGATACCGGCCGCAAACTGAAGTCCTTCGTTCCGTCTTAGCCGCCAAACAACATCAGGAGGGTGGGTGGGTGTTTGGGGGTTTAACGTCCTTTTCCACCACATACGGGTGATATCAAAGACGGGGCAACGATGAAAAAGCCAGCACAAATATTTGGCCCCAGCCGGGATACGAACTCACGACCCGAGCATTAGAAGTCCAACGCTCTACCGTTCGGCCACCCCGGCTCCCCCAAGCAACATCAGGAAGTTTGTCATCAAGCATGCTGGAATCTCGACACACTACTTTGTTGAAAACATTATGGGCCGTTTTAAAAGAAACTAGAGGAGCAAAGCCTCCTTGGCTCACTTGTGAGATGGGTCAAGGTCATTCAAAAGAGTATGTTTCTAAAGCTCTTATCACCAGCTATCACGAAATAAGGTGTCTTGTGTTCATAGTTCCTAAGAAAACGGCAAATGGCAACATAACAGTTTTCCCAGGACAGCTTCTATGACCTTGACCTTGGGTCAAGGTCATTCAAATGAGATCTGTAAGTGAAGAGCTTATCAGTGACTATCATTATGCCAAATTTGATAACTCTAATTTTTGTAGTTTCTGTACAAATGGTAATGTAAAATTTCACAACAGACAGCTGAGTCAAGGTCACTCAAATGGGTATGTCTGCATAGGTCTCTTTGCTGCCTATCATTGTGCCTTGCTGCTGTTTGTTGTTTCCAAGGAAATGCTAACGTTAAAGTCTCCACAAAACATCTTGAATGGCCTTGACCTTGACCCAAAGAAATTGAATACAAGTATGCCAGTACAGATTATACCAGTACAGGTTTTGTCAATGTCTATCATGCCATGCAAAGTTTGATGCCTCTGGTACCACTACATTCCGAGAAAATGGCAATTTTAAATTTCCAATTACACAGCTTTGACGACCTTGACCTTCAGTCAAGGTCATTCAAAATGGTAAGTCTTGAAAGGTCTTGCTGCTGTTTATCAGCAAGCCAGGTTTGGTGCTTCTGCTGTTTATTGTTTCTGAGAAAATGCCAATGTTAAGGTTTTGGAAGGTTTTCCGCAAAACAGCTTGAATGGCCTTGACCTTGATTCAAAGTCACTTAATACAGGTATGTCAGTAAATGTGTTGTCAATGTCTATCATCTTGCAAAGTTTGATGTCTCTGGCTTTTCTAAATTCTGAGAAAATGCCAATGTAAAATTTCCAAACAGACAGCTTTAGTGACCCTGACCTTAGGTCAAGGTCAGTCATTATGGTATGTTTTGAAAGGTCTTATGGCTGTCTATCAGCTTGCCAAGTTTGGTGCCTCTGCTGTTCATTGTTTCTGAGAAAATGCCAATGTTAAGGTTTTGGAAGGTTTTCCGCAAAACAGCTTGTATGGCCTTGACCTTGATTCAAAGTCACTGAATACAGGTATGTCAGTAAATGTGTTGTCAATATCCATCGCCATGCTAAGTTTGATGTCTCTGGCTTTTCTAAATTCTGAGAAAATGCCAATGTAAAATTTCCAAACAGACAGCTTTAGTGACCTTGACCTTGGGTCAAGGTCAATCATTATAGTATGTTTTGAAAGGTCTTATGGCTGTCTATCAGCTTGCCAAGTTTGGTGCCTCTGCTGTTCATTGTTTCTGAGAAAATGCCAATGTTAAGGTTTTGGACGGTTTCCGCAAAACAGCTTGCATGGCCTTGACCTTGATTCAAAGTAACTGATTACAGGTATGTTAGTAAAGGTGTTGTCAATGTCTATCATCTTGCAAAGTTTGATGTCTCTGGCTTTTCTAGATTCTGAGAAAATGTCAATGTAAAATTTCCAAACAGACAGCTTTAGTGACCTTGACCTTGGGTCAAGGTCAATCATTATAGTATGTTTTGAAAGGTCTTATGGCTGTCTATCAGCTTGCCAAGTTTGGTGCCTCTGCTGTTCATTGTTTCTGAGAAAATGCCAATGTTAAGGTTTTGGAAGGTTTTTTGCAAAACAGCTTGTATGGCCTTGACCTTGATTCAAAGTCACTGAATACAGGTATGTCAGTAAAGGTGTTGTCAATATCCATCGCCATGCTAAGTTTGATGTCTCTGGCTTTTCTAAATTCTGAGAAAATGCCAATGTAAAATTTCCAAACAGACAGCTTTAGTGACCTTGACCTTGGGTCAAGGTCAATCACTATGATATGCTTTGAAAGGTCTTATGGCTGTCTATCAGCTTGCCAAGTTTGGTGCCTCTGCTGCTCATAGTTTCTGAGAAAATGCCAGTGTTAAGGTTTACTGCGGACACACAGACAGACAGACAGACAGACAGACAGACACACACACACACACACACACACACACACACACACAGACAGACGACGGAGGGTTATTACATAGACTCACTTTGTTACACAAGTGAGCCAAAAAGAAGGAAGAAAGAGCGGGAAAGAAAGAAAGAAATGACGAAAAACGGAGGGGAAAGAAAGAAAGATACACGTAGAAAGATGTGGGATCCTACGGATACTGAACTGAACTTCCGCTCCTTCGCATTAGATATAAATTCACCGTTCTCATCCGTTCTAGCTCGTCATGACCAGCTCAAATCTGATCCTCTCATTCTTTCGCTCTCTATACCGCTTTGGAAGGTCTGGCTGTTCCCACCCCCATCAATCACTTCCCTTCCCTTTTTGATACCCCCTCTCTCATTGCGCGGCCTTTTCACTCGGAACCTATCAATGGCCTCCCCATCTTCCTAACCCCTTACGAGAAAAGAGCCCCCGTCTTGATCCCAACGCTTACAGTCTTCTATTTTTTTTTATTTTTTTTTTGGTCAGAGAGGGCCGGGGCCGAGCGATCGTTACGCAACACCGCCAGGCGCGCCGGGGAAGTGGCGCTGATCAAACACCTCGTGCAACAGCCTTTGAAATGGTTTTGTCGTCAAGAAGCGGCTGCTAGCCCAGATCAATAGCAGTGGAGTTGTTGATACAGGGGACCCCTCTACTCGGCGAGCAGCTCGGACTAGAAAGTGGAGATTGGAGTTTGGAGCAGTTTTTTTCCTTCTTTTTTTTTTTTTTTTTTTAATATTCAGATTATTGTAAATTTGTATCTGTGCGGAAAAGGGAAAACAGTCTCTGTCTCAATTGCAGCAACTGTCAGCACCTGGGGAATGGAGTCTTGCAAACTGGAGATTGGAGTTTAGGGCAGTTTCTTTCTTTCTTCTTCTTCTTCAACTGCTGACAGGTTTTCAGATTTGGTATCTGCGGGAAAAGTGCAACATTCTGTTCCCACTGCAACAAACTGTCAGCAACTGGAGAACGGAATCCCCCCCCCCCACCCCCCACCCCCCGATCACTGCTGCGTTCTGGGATTTTGTAGTTGTGCGGAAAAAAAGTGAAATATTTTATGTCCCTTCCGCAGCAACTGTCCGCACCAGGGTTTCGGAAACTGCGAATGGTCACAAAGCTCCCTCCTTCAAAGTGGTGTACACAAGTGCTGCCGACGATCTGATAACACGTCCGCAAATTCTATACTTTTTCTGCGGTTTCTGACAGTTTCTTGCTTGCTTCTCTACAGTTTCGTAGGTGCACTTTTTAAAGTGAGCTCTTCATCATGTAATGTCCTGTCCACTTTGCTACGACTGTCGCGTGCGTATTGTAGTAACACACTCTACAAAAACAGTTTCCGAAACAACCAACAGGAAATGACCAAAATCGCACACAGAAGTGTGTGTGTGTGGGGGGGGGGGGGGGCGGAGAGGACAAAGAACTGCTAAACAACAGCAATAAACAGAAAAAAAGAAACAAGACGATACTAGCACGTACGTGTGTGTGTGTGTGGGGGGGGGGGGGCGGAGAGGACAAAGAACTGCTAAACAACAGCAATAAACAGAAAAAAAGAAACAAGACGATACTAACACGTACGTGTGTGTGTGTGTGTGTGTGTGTGTGTGTGTGTGTGTGTGTGTGTGTGTGTGTGTGTGTGTGTGTGTGCGCGCGCGCACACGCGCTCTAATGTTAACCTCAGGCATAGAGATCAAGATAAAAATTTTAGCTCTTAGCAGAACATGCGGTCTTCCCCCTCCTGCATATCACTCCTTCCTCACCACCATCTCCAGAGAAACAGCCATGAACTGGACCCCACCCTCGACCCTCTGACAGGACCAGTGGAGTGTGTGCGCCGAGTCCCCTGTCGGTAAAGGACAGAAGACAAGCAAGACTCTCTGGCGGAAACAGGGAAAGGGAGTGGGGGGGGGGGGGATCGCCAAAAGCGCCCACTGCCTTATAAAGGAGACCCAAAACTATATCGACCATCTCCATGCCCACGTCCACCCATAGCATGCTTGCTGTCCTCTGGCCATCACCAGGAGGAAATCTCAACCTGTATTTTTTTCCCCCACAGCTACAAGTGTAAACAGATGCAAACATCGTCCTCTTTCTAACATGCCGGGACTCTGGCGGAGGGACAGAAATCATTCTTCTTTTTACCGTGTGGACTTCGACCAAATATTATGTCTAAGTATTTCCACTCGAACAAAAATTGCTGATGGCAACAATTACATGATCTGATCCTGCAGTGATTTAACTTTACACGATGCGGTGTTACCATTAAGCGAGTCAATTCAACGAGGACTGGCTTTCCAACACATGACCTGACCCGGGAACTGATTCAGGCCAGTTATCTTAAAGATCTGCTACTTTTACAAAACCCCTGAAAATGCACGAGACAGAGTGTAGTTATGCTTACTTACTGTCACCACTGAACGCAAAAGACATTTTGAGTCTGCTATCGAAAAACACTACACACACACACACACACACACACACACACACACACACACACACACACACACACACACACAACTGCTGCACCGCCTCACCAGGGCACACGGACAATTTGTACTTTTAACTAATTAATTTTGTCCTAACTGCAAACACTGTGTTCACAGCGGGTCCCGACATTTTCACCATGACTTTTTGAATGATTTGTAGACCTTTAACGTCCCACCAGGAAGCTGAAAGCTCGTAATCCCATACATGCTCCAGTCTTTGATTATCAAAGGTCTGCCGTCCGTCACTGGAACAACCAATACACCCAGGTAACACAAGAATAAATAGCCGACATTCACCGCGGACAAACGTCGATCGCCAGAGGTCAAATATTATTATAGTCGTCCCTGATTGGCTACAGCCATCGACCGGTGACGTAACCGTGCCGTCAGGTGATTGGGTGTGGGACTACTACCGCATGACGTAAGTCATAACACTGGGATTGATTTCTTTTGTTGAGGTGCCAATAAATTCCTGTCGGGACAAGGCCGCTCTCGTGCACAGATTTTATTTTCTGCGCAAATCTATGGCCGGGGGCTTGCGGCGTGATGTATTTGACAACTTGTCGGCGCCTGTTACAGGCGTGTTTACTTTGTACTGAAATAGACTCTCGAGTGCCGTGAAAAACGCAATCTGATACGCACACCTTCATCTGTTTTCTTTCTTCTGTTTCTGTTCCTATGGGGTTGCAAATCACGTTGTATTGATCTTTACAATTATAAAAAGACACAATGCGCGTGACTGTGCATGCTTTTGGAGTTAATTTTAGCAGGGCTTTATACCCGTGGGAACTATTATGGGACAAATGTCCTGGTCGACCGTAAAAATACAGGACATTTGCCGTGGATACTGTTCACTGTGGCGCAAAAATGAGAGGCCATTTTTCCGCCTTGGTAAGCAAGTAATTTTGATGACACGTCTTATGATGTGGATGATTACAGGGCCGGCACCGCAGATGCCGGAGTTCCCGGGCCTGGTTAACGCCGGGATATTTGACAGGAAGCGTGGAATGCGGAGCTGTTCCGCAGTTCCAAACCACACAGACCTCCATACCACCATCCTACCATCATCCTCATCTCCATCATCACGCATAATAAAAATTGCCCTAGCTTCCAAGCCCTCCGTGGATTCCGCCCATGACCTGGGAGGAATACCACTGGAGTTGGCAAAGAGCTGGTGCAGCAGCAAAAAACAACAACAACAAAAAACAACGTCGTCACCAACTGAATGCGAAAAGTCAGGTTCTAGTGCACTTGGGGCAAAGACTTTTTCTCTCTCGTATGTTGCACCGTTCATTCGGGCCGATCGTTGGAGGTTCTCTCCGGGCACTCAGGTTTCCTCCCCCTCTGCTTTGGAAATGTTCGGCACATGAAAATTTAAAAGTATTGATAGAATGTAAATGCAATTCTAAATCCCAAACCTTAAATAGCTGAGCAGACCCTTCGCACCACGTGATTGTGATGTGTGAGAGAATGCGTGTGATTCACCTGAGTGTGCGTGCTGGGTCCTGTTCGTGGCGCTCTGAGCAGAGAAATTGGGTAACGCACCTATATGATACCTGTTTATTATTATTATTATTATTATTATTATTATTATTATTATTATTATTATTATTATTATTACATGTATTATTATTATTATTAAAATCAACCGGCCTACGACCGATATCCGACGCAGATGTGAACCTCTGCCTGTCCGACGCAGAAGTGAAACTCTGCTTGTACGACGCAGATGTGACATCCTGCTGTAGTTTTCTGAAAGCAGCAGACGTGCATGGCCCGGACTTTCTCAGCCGCCCCACACCTTAAGCCGGAAAAAAACAATACACCGGGGACGGCACGTTGTAAATGTCATTGCATGTTTCGGAGGTTGTAAACAGAACAAACAGAACACGGTGAACCAAACCTTTGTTCAAGACGAGCTGGCAAGGAATCCAGTCAGAGATACTGCCTTACAAAAAAACCAACCCAAAATGCCTCACTGGCGCAACATCGGCATTCATCAATACGAGCGTCCCTTCCCCCCTCCCACACAAGGGGTCAGGGCAGGTACACGCAAGGCGAATGGACAAACCTTAAGACGAAGAAGAGACTAGAGGAGCAGAACGACCCATCCCAGGAATTACAGAGCCAACACAATCCCCTGGGGCAGGCTAGGTCAGGGTGAAGTTCTCCCTCAGAACTGCAGCAGCCGACCTTATGCCAGTCCCCACTACCACGGGGTGCAGTCAAAATGGACGCAGGTGTTTCTGGTGCTACTACTCCGCCGCTTCCAAAAATTCGACAAGGATTGCTCTCACGTCAGTAGAACCACATGTCTGAAATATGAGCATACATACGTCTTGCAGTAACGCCTAATTCATAGTCGTTGTCTGCTTAAAGCCTCTATGTTCGTCATAATAATAATAATAATAATTGTATAGGCGCTTTACCCAATTTCATGAATCGGCTCAAAGGGCCGCGAACTGAACCCAACACGCACGCTCACGTGAATCACACGCATTCTCTCACACACTGGACATAAACACATTACAATCACGTGGTGCGAAGGGTCAGCTCAGCTATTTGAATTTCGGAATTAAGAATTGCATTTATTTTATCAAATTTGGTGGGCTGAACATTTCCAAAGCAGAGGGGGAGGAAGCCGGAGTACCCGGAGAGCACCCCCGACGGTCGGCCCGAATGAACGGTGCCACATACGAGAAGGAAAAATTCTTCGCCCCCAGTGGGACCCGAACCCCTCACCTCTCGCATTGGTGACAAGTCTCTTAACCACTAGACCACCGACATAATAATAATAATAATAATAATAATAATATTTATATTTAATGAGTTCTGAGGGGGAAAACTGCCGCTTACAGAACTCTAAGGCTGCTTTCCAAATAATTATACATATTCCGTTTGGCCATTACGACCATTTCCGTGACTTTGCGGCGTCTAATACTATAGAAATATGACTTTCTTTGGCCTAACGTTTCCATACCTGTACTCAACGTCGATACGAACAAGTCGCTAAAAATAGCCACCAATCAGCGCTGTCTAGTTGTTGTTCTTCAATCCGCAACCAAACAACGTCGTCTGCGGTGTAATAACGCGGTACGCTTCGACGTTCGTAGGACAACATATTATATCCCAGTCCGAGTCACCATAATGGTTTCAAAAGCTATACCGTGTCCCACGTGACAGATTCTGGTGCACAGTTTTAAGCGCATTCGATGAAAAGTTTACCACAGCGTTGTTGTGTGCCTGACAGACGTAGTGAGACTTTACTAAGCGGCCCCTTTCTCAGTTCACGCTGACGGGCTGAAATCCTTTGTCCTTTGTACACACTCGGTGCTACTCACATTTGAAAATGGAAACACTCAGTGCTACTGCTTGGAAAAAACTATCTTGACGGTGCTACTATTTGGAGCGAAGTAGCAACGGAAACACGTGCGTAATTTTGACTACACTCTGTGACTTCAGCAAACCAAAGCTAGGGAAGAAAAAGAATAAAAAAAAAAAGCAGCTGTACCGGCGATCTCTTTTGCCGTGAACAAAGGGTAGAAGTGGTTTTTCACCTTCCGTTGCACGGAAATCACATTGCATTCGGGTAATGGCTGGTAGTTTCATGCGCGATTTCCAAAGTTGCCGCACTCGTCTGACATTGGGAGTCCCCTTACACACCTGAACCTGCCTGTGCTCACTCTGGGACCAATCAAACTCAGCCAAGCTGATCTAACCGGCAAACCAGACCAATCAAGCCACGACTTCAGCCAACGAATGTGTTTCTCTTTTGGTGGTCGTGATCATTATAGTCAGGCAGGTCCTGCTGGCATCTGACATGAAGACAAAAACTTCTGCATCTGCTCTGCAAAACGGCGCAGGCGAAGGTTTTAGTACAACTTTCTTTTCCATTGCTTGCTCGTTAAAGAGCACTATGCGCGAAAACAAAAAATCCCCAAACACCACACACTTTGGGAATAACAACTTACTAGGCGTTTTTGTTTGTGTTTTTTGTGTTTTTCTTGTGGGTTTTTTTAATTGTCATTTACCAAACTCGCCAACAAGAACGTTCATTAGGGACTTCTGTCCTGAAAATAGATCGGTCTGTGCACAGGAAACAAAAATCCTGCACATCCCGGAGGAACCAGCGTGCTGTTTCTTGCAAAAATGAATTGCTGACAAATAACTTAAAAGCACTAAACAGACAGACAGACAGAGGAATCTGAATTTCTTCACTTCTTCACTTCCCCGTCAAACGTATCAGCTGTAGGGTTCGACTTATTTCATGTTCAAACCCCACGACTACACAGGGTGCACAAAAAACATCTGCTTCAGTTCACCTGCGCGAACTGAACAAGCAGAAAAAATATGTCAGAAAGAGGAAATATTGTGTAGAATGACAAAGAGACGCCAGTGCTATTTATCTTGGCGAAAGTCGAGGGTGGTAGGTGGATGGAGACTGCCTGGTAACAAACATTGTTCAATCATGAGTACGCTCATCTGCACAAGGACGTCTATAGTCTTTATTATTACTGATAAATGTTTGTCCGGCCAGCAGCGAAGGGCAAACAAGAAGGCGCAATGTCCATTTTCAGGTCTCAGGCCAACTTTGCGAAAACAACTGCCAGCAGAATTTCTCAGGGACATCCCTCAGCGGATTTATAATATTCTTGTCTTGTACATGTATTGTCTAATTCTTGAGCGCAACCGTATTCGTGCGACCAGCTAATCAACATTCCAGGCACAACACCTGAGGATGTCATCCCCAACTGCACTGGAGGACGGAGGCCCACGAAACAGTTCGGCTGCATAACATGGTAACACTCATTCTAAGCTGTTGCTTCCACTGGGCCATTGATAACTTGACTTGTATTTTCAGACTAAATTATCTCGTGTGCCATATGCTGCTACAAGCACCAGGCGTCCCCTGATAGCACCATTCAATGGGAAAAGAGCAATTTCCTTAGCAATTTCATATGCATGGCCACCGGGTATCAAGCCAGCCGGGTTGCACTTATTTCCGTTCCAGTTTGTAATCGCCACCATGAGGCCGGAACAATGCCATATTTCACAGGTGTTACGGCTTGTACTGACTACTGGAGAGAGAGAGAGAGAGAGAGAGAGAGAGAGAGAGAGAGAGAGAGAGAGAGAGAGAGAGAGAGAGAGATGCATACACAGTGTGTGCATGTTGAGGATCTGCCAGTGTTCGCAGTGCGGGGAGGCTGGAATGTGGCACCGCGGGCATCACTTACGCAATGTACGCACATTCTACTCAACATCTGCACGTAACTAATGGGAAATGAGAGGAAACACGCTGCACCAGTTCTGACAAGGGCCAATGGGGGGAAAAAAGCAAAGCCCACCTGAAGCAAAAACTCTACACCTAATGTTCCACGCACACCACCAGCAATTAAAGCTGCAATAGAAGAGAGAGAGCCCGTTTGTTTTCATAGCACTGCCTCGGATTACGCGGCACTAGTGCTGAAACTGAGATTTTCACTTTACAAAAATAAAATCGCATTAGCCCTGGCTTAAACCCTATCAGCGTCTGAGGAGTTTTGCTGCTGGTTTTAAGTCCAGACGCTCAGGTGTTCCCGCTTGACAAGAGCCTAGGGTGGTAACAAATTATAGGGGTACTTTTCCTATATGATAAACGCCCACGGTACCAGATGGCTGAATGGGTACTGTCCCCAGATGATGAGCGTAGGTAAGTGCAAATATATAAACGCTTTGTTTTAGACAAGAATCCCTGCTATGTTTGTCATGTCCTGTATAGTTCAAGCATTCGTTTGCTACAATTGTTATCGTCAACCGGTCTGCCATACGTTTTTTGTGTAAACTGCACCTTCACTGTATACTGTCGATGTTACTGTTTTCGTCTGTGTTTGTCTGAGTAAAAATGCCCCCATAATAATAATAATAATAATAAACGTAGGTAAGTGGATGGGCACTCTCCTCAGCTGACAGGCGCCCAAGGTGGCAGGCACATGGGCAGGCACTGCCCAGGTTACAGTATAAACGCAAATGCACGGTGACAGGAAACCTTAAGGGTACCGTCCCCAAAAGACAAACGCGCAAAACGATTGTCAACGAATGGGCATTGTACCTAGTTGATAAACGCCCAAGATGGTAGCCGACACTGGGCAAGCGACTCGAGGGAATGGACACTTCGTAAAAAAAAAAGAAACCCCCAAGACCAGCAGGTAACCGAATGGGAAATCAATTATCCCGTATGTGATACACGCCCAAGATTGTGCCTAACTGAACGGGCATTGAGCTAAAATGGACATTATCCAAAATGCCAAACTCCCAAGATGGTATGCACTTGAACGGTTACTGTCCCGTCAAGATGAACACCCAGGATGGCAGGCAGCTGGATGGGCAATGCTCCTAACAATAACCACAACGGTAAAAGTGCGTAGCATCGTCATTACACGATAAACATTGATAGTGACATAGTAACAACTGGCTAAGACGGGACTCTCCCCACATAATAAAGGAAGGTCCGCGTCGGACACTGGTCACAGACCGATCCATTTTCCAAATGTCCGATTACTTTCTTACTTTCTTACTTTCCAAGGCGGACACATGTCCTATCATTTCTGTGCCACAGTGGGCAATGTTCAGGACAAATGTCCTATACTTTTACGGTCAGCCGGGACATTTTGTCCTATTACTGTTCCCGCGGATATGAAGCCGTGTAAACAGGCCCTGGGAAGTAACTGTGACATCACCACAATGCATTATCTAGCGTGAGAAAAGCCCCAGATGGCATAAACAAGCTGAGCAAAATTTAGAACGGGACGCGAAAAACAGACTCAACAGTCAGGACCTTCGCCGCATGCCAGGGTTCTCAACAACAGCGTGCTTAGCATCCAAAAACCAAAACAGAAAAAAAAAATAACCTTAAATCTTTAAAATTAACGTCTTTACACCCACCCATTCCCCCAAACTGCCACTGAAATGGCAGCACGGCGCCCGTAACACTTCCAACAACTGACACCGGTTTGAAAAGGGTGGGCCGTACTTAAGGCTCTGTGCAGAGTAGTTATTATCCGCTCTGCTACCTGTATAATTAGGAAGGATGCTTTTTAGCCAGGGAACTCAGTTCTGCCGTCTGGTTTTCCCACACTTGATGCAGCACGGTACGGCCACATGCCAATCGTAGTGTACATAACACCTGACGCTACGGACCGGGGAGCAAAACAATAGAGGCAGGGACTGGCAAGCACAATACAGCCTTTTCAGCTGGTAAACAACGATTCTTATACTGAACGCAAAAAAAAGGGCTGACGCACAGGAAAAAATATTCTCAGCCTGTCAATTTTCTCCTCTTAAACTGTCAGTGCGGGCGCGTGTCTCGGAGGGATCTCTCTCTCTCTCTCTCTCTCGCCGGCTTACACACACACACACACACACACACACACACACACACACACACACTCTCTCTCTCTCTCTCTCTCTCTCTCTCTCTCATGTGCTTCTTCTTCCGTTCGTGTTTGTTAACTGCCAAATTTATTACACTTGCGCTCCAGTGTTTACACTTACAATTGCGCTGCGTTGTAGCCTATGTACTAGTATTGAACTGTATGTAATGTACCGTTAACTAATGCTGTGTGTGTGTGTGTGTGTGTGTGTGTGTGTGTGTGTGTGTGTGTGTGTGTGTGTGTGTGTGTGTGTGTGTGTGTGTAAGCAACAAGTGAGGCTGGGTTTGGAACTAAGCTAGGCCCGTCGGCGCTGATGAGGGGGAAGGCAGCAAAAGAGTCAGCGGCGGAACAGCAACAGGGGGAGTGTATTCCCCCCAAACCTTTTCAAGCCCTTCCCCGTCCCCAACGCAAGGCTGTACCCTGCCACAAGGATCATCCTATAGTGTGTGAGTGTGTGCCGCGTTTGTGCCTGGGCTTCGGAAGGCGCTGTATTGGGTATTGATCAGTGCTGAGGCTCACACGAGGGGGGAAGGAACTTGAAAACACAGGCACACACTTGCTTGTGCTGTCGAGACGGGGACCTGTGCTCTTTTTTTGCAGGATTTCGAATTTTACCAGTGGTCGAAGTCTGGCCAGGTTCGAGTTTTTCAAGTCGCGTGTATGAACGACGCAGAGCAAGCCAGTGGACGGGATGCTGTGGGTAAAACGCTGACCAACAGACGCAGAAGCGCCTGAGTAAGTCCGTCTCTGTCTGTCTGTCTCTCTCTCTCTCTCTCTCTCTCTCCGGCTCAGAGTGCATAACCAGCTCAACAGGTAGCTGAATGCCAACGGTTCTCGTCTTCTACATATCGCCATTGATAACCAGTTTCAGTGGAAAGGCCCTGTCAATAACATTTGCAAAACTGATTCTATTTTATCCAAAAGGACAGGTGCTTTGGTTCAGTTACCGTTTTCTGCTCAATGTCAGCCTATACTGAAACATTTTAGACGCACCAAATCTCTCACCCCACCCCACCCCTCCCCTCCCTGGAGCGGAGGGTTGGATATTTAGCCTGGAATCTGAAACCGAACGTAGAAGCATAGTGTCTGGGTCAAGGCATTCTCTTATTCACTCAATGGAGACTGAGAATTATGCCCCCAAAATCATCTATGAACGACCGCAAGAGCACTTGCGGCCCTAGCCAAATGCGACCAAAAAAAAAAAAATGTCTGCATAACACACAACTCTCTCTATCACACACACACACACACACACACACACACACAGAGTAAGATGATACACTCTGTGATGCAAATCACAGCGTGACCGTAGTTTCATGACGACCAGTTCACCCCGGCACGCGACATGCAGATCGAGAGCACGACAAAAACGTAAAATAAAAAAAATAAAAAAGTTAAGTCCATCAACTAGCTGCATCAACAACTCCCTGTCCGCCACAAAGCTTATGTCTGTGACAGATTTCTGTGTACACACATCAGGGCGTGTTTCTGAGCCCATCAAAACTTTTGCTCTAGATCACAGTCACCTCGCTTCTATGCATCCCCGAATTATCAACCATCTTCAGAAGGATCGACAACTATAATAATATAACAACAATAAGTATAACGATAACAACAATGGATATTTACATGTTCACGTGCAGTTGTTCAGGACACCAAACCAGGAAAATGTTGAAAGTAAAGTCATCTGTGACTTTCCGAACTGTGGAAACTCAAGCCCAAAAGAACTTTAAAAAAAAAAAAATCCTCGTCTCCCCCTCAAAAACAAACTTGGCATGCAACCACTCTCGAGAAAAAATAATGTGACAGCTTTGCGTGTATTTTTGTAGCTGTTACCTGTTTAAGACGGGAACAATTAGCTTCATACTGATCGGTCTCTGTCAGGGGCGCACACGCAACTGAACGTAAGCCGGGTAAGTGGCCTTCTCCTTCCCCTGAAAGCACTTTGTAGCTCTGCCTTCAAGAGATTTCACCACCGGTTTCGTATCCCAACCTGGTGTTACTAATGAGGTAATCAGCGGTACAAAAGCACGTGTTGACAACCTCTCTCACTCCGTGTGTGTGTGTGTGTGTGTGTGTGTGTGTGTGTGTGTGTGTGTGTGTGTGAGAGAGAGAGAGAGAGACAGAGAGAGAGAGAGAGATAAACTTTATCAGTTTTGCATTGGTGTATGATCTGACAGGTTGATTTGTCAAATTCAAATCAGCCGTTGCCACAACTACATTACCGACTACGCTTTACCGCTAATTGGTGGAAGAAAACCTTTTTAAAAGAAATTTAACGTACAACAGGAGTCAAAATGAATTGTAGGCAAACCATGAAACAGACAGACATATCAAGAGAGACAGAGGGAATTTAAAACAACAACAACAAAACAAAAAAAACAACAAAGCCCGTCCCAGCGCAAAATTTCCGTAACTTTGAAATGTACTTGATGACTTCTCAGCTTCCGAGGGTTTGTATCAAGATAGGAAATTCCAGAAAATCCGCCAAGAGTTACGGGAACAGGACATTGTCAACACAGCACCGAAATAGGTCTTCCCATCCTGGTATCAGCACGCGCGCTGTGTGAATGGCCAGACCGGGACCACGTGACAGGGATCAGTGACTAATAAATCCGGACCACAGTTCGATTAGCGGCCAACCCTCTGATGGCAGACTTGTGGTTTATGGCCCCTGACGGAATCGGGTTATGGGCCTTTTCTCTTGTCGATCGATGCTACTATTACAGTATACGAAAGGGAGGGAAGAGTCAGGAAAGGAGGAGAGGCGGTTCTGAGCATGGTCTGACCCTTACTTCACTGCTGCCCGATTTGTTCATAGACACATCTTCACCACTTGAGGGAGAGTCAGTCGAGCGGTAGAGCGTCGGACTTTCAATACTCGGGTCATGAGTTCGATCCCCGGCTCGGGCCAACTACTTGTGATGGCCTTGTTCTCGTTGCCCAGTCTTTGATATCACCCGTACGATGTTGTAGAAAAGGACGTTAAACCCTCACCCACCCACCCGTCCTTCACCACTTGTGCCCCGACGTTTCAACCAAGGGTACGAGGTCTTGCGCCTAAGAAACCCAGGAACTGTGGTGGGAAATCCCACTTTAGCACTCGGCCGGGAAAACTGACGTTCAAAGTCAAGAAGGGTTAAACGGACTCATTCCATCTTTGCTATGCCAGCTTATGTTTTGGAACAGTTTCGCTCGTGAGTGCATCTGTACGCTCGAAATACTCTATCTTGATGATTAGTACAGCTCTTAATGCGATGCAATGTTGTTTTACACTTTGCGCGAGCGGTCGAATATTAGTCAAATTCTACGACTGTTGTTACACTACTGGAGCGCTCAGTGTGGTCGCCGCGTCACCGAGTACGCTTCTGTTGGCTTAGTGCCAGCATTACTGACGCTCTCACTGTCCGGGTGTCCAAGTGGTGTGACGATCCCACAAAAAAAGCTTAGAACGATCTGTGAACCTAAACATGGTAGCATTAGCTCCTTCATTAACTTCAGTCTGAGAGTAAAGTATCTAATAACAAGTATCCCCCCTCCCCCTCCCCTCAACGTTGGTTGGTCGGTTGGGGTTTAACGTCCTTTTCCCACCACATATGGGTGATATCAAGGACGGGTCAACGAGGAAAACCAGTACTCGTGTTTGCCGCCCAGTCTGAATCGGAACTCACGACCCGAGCACAGTACAGGAACTAAACCGAAAACTCTACCTCAGCCGCGAGGCAGCCTGCGCACTGTCCCTATTCTGTGCTGTACACGAGTTTGCGGTTCAGTCCCAAGACTGGGCATGCTCGGGTCGTGAGTTCGTATCCCGGCTGGAACCAAATATCTGCGCTGGCTTCTTCAGCGTTGCCCCGTCTTTGATTTCACCCGTATGTGATGGAAAAGGACGTTAAACCCCAAAACACCCACCCACCGACCCAAGACTGGGCGTGTAGGGTCCAAAAGCTCTACCAGCTAAGCTATCAGGCTCCCCCAAGCAACCGAGCGGCCCTCGGAAAAAGAAACACAACGTTGGGGAAAAAAAACAAAAACAAAAAACAAAGAGCATGTCTTTTAGCACAGTTGATCACTGCGCACACAACGTTATTCCTCAAGCCTTGGAAACTGAAAGCAAAAACAACCCCTACGGTACAGGGCGGCGGAGAGCCAGGAGTGTGCGGGCAATGTTGACTGTCTCCATGACCATGTCATAACACCATCTGCTCGCCACAGCAGTGTCCACCGTCAGACCCTAATCTCTCACCGTGGAAACCTGACCATACCGGTAACTCTCCTTTCATGTCTGTAGTTCTTTGCTAATAGTTATTTAATGCACCGGCTGCATGTTTTCGTGGCACGTTTTCGTGGGCATGCATGCTGTGGGATAAATTAATAGAGCCAGTTACGAAACACCGAGAACATGCACAGGATTTATGAGCCGAATTCAAGGTCGTAAGGACATCTGCCCTGCATTTTTTTTTTCGTTATCAAATTAAATCACTGGTGCAGACAGTGAAGCACCGTAACTCCTGCAGTGACTGCAATAAGCTAACAAATTAAAATTTGTATTATTACTTCCAACCCCCTGGGGCCATGTGATGGATAAAAAGAATAAAACGCTTGTGATTTGATGGAAACACATGTAATACACTGTAACGCTTGTTGGTAACTAGTAGACGGTAACGCTTGTGATACATTCGTAGAATACATCAGTGGAAACGCTTGTGATACATTCGTAGAATACATCAGTGGAAACGCTTGTGATACATTCGTAGAATACATCAGTGGAAACGCTTGTGATACATTCGTAGAATACATCAGTGGAAACGCTTGTGATACATTAGTGGAAAAACTTGTGGTACACGGTAGCGCATGTGACGATTGGTAGGCAGTAATCAGTATTTCACTTATGATGCATTCGTGATTCATGATTCACGACAACTCTTGTTATGGCTGATGTAAGGCAACACTTGTGACTGTTGACACAGATTAACTTTTGACTTAGACAAACGGTAACACGTGCGATGACTGTTACAGGCTAACGCTTGTGATTACTTTTGGACGAAAGTATGTGTGACGCCGGATTGGTACACGCTAACGCTTGTGATACACGGTAACGCCCGTGATAACTGACAAATTGTAACATGTGATGACTTACAAAAAGGGGACATGTGTGCCGTTTGGTACATGCTAACGCTTGTGATACACGTTCAGTAACGCTTGTGGTGACTGAGACACGGAAACGGTCGCGATGACTGTTAATAGTTTGCACGTGGTTCATGTACACGTAATAGTTGTGATGAGTGTCACACGGTGACGCTTGTACACGGTAATACCTGCGATGATTGTCACAAGCTAACACGCTGGTGGTGGCTGATACATGGCACCGTTTACATAACGGCGGCGCGGACCGTGGGTAATGGAATTACGGCGCTGGGCTAATTAATCATACGTGACAGGCACACCGTCCGTCATTATCTCCTGGAGACAAAAAAGGGCCAGCAACCACTTCATGTTTTATTGATCACCCCTCTTGTTTGTTCGCCACCGGCGCGACAGACTGAGACAATAGGCCGGGCGACCGGGCGGGTGGGCTTGATTACGGCCGTGAGAAACTGGCTTATTAAGCGAGCGTCGCTGACCTTTTTCGGCCGTACGCCTGGCGGAACTGATCTGTGCCGGATCAGTGAAACCGTTTGATCTCGGGTCTGTCATCATGCGGTGCGCTACATTATTGATGCTGATACAGGGAAGGGACACAGGTTGCAATATTCTCTCTCTGGCGGTCGGGTTAAGAGTACGTTTGCCAGATCCGGACATACTAAGCTCAATTTGTCTCCAGTTTTGTCTTTTATTCCGGAGAAGGAGGCGGAGGACCAGGCAACCAGCACACGCACACACAATTTCAGTCCTCATACACAGATACACAATATGAAAAAAAAAAGGTCATAGAAATGTACTCTGGTGTTGTTCATTCACCTATGACAGTCTTTAGACCTATGTGAGGGCGGGAGGAAGTAGCAGAGTAGAGCAAGAGATATCCTTACAATTTTTCTCGGCCTGTACTCGAGCGAAGCGTACATGTTGGTGCTGATGGTAGGGGTGGTTTTCTGTGTGTCCTTCGGTGTCCAGTTTGAAGGAGTATTGGGGAGTTGAAGCCAGTGCCCGCTCACGCCTAACCTTCCTTGTCAAATGATCAACGTAACAGCTCAGCTACTGAGTACGGTAACGGTACCAGTTGCAGACATGCGCTATCAAAACGTATGTATCGAACACAATCATACGCCACAGACCCCCTTCCTTCACTCCCAAACTCCATCCCACCAAGCTCTCACGAACTTATTTTTTAAAAGGTGCATGAATTCAAAGGAGGCAGTGGAGGCAACGTTCCAAGGAGATGGAAAGATCTGCGTGCTTATGACACAGCACATAAAAGAAAAGCGTCTGGGTGGATGCAGTTAATTACTGACATTCCTCCACATCCTGAAACCGAGTGGCCTACAGAAATAAACTCTTGAATCACTGAACACGAACTCCAACCAGAGTCTGCGCCCAGACAGTGCCGTAAGCTTGAAATAACTGAGGTGAAAAGAAGATACACGAAGTGCAAAGCGGTGTACCTCTTCCCCATTTGACACCCCCCCCCCCCTCCGTGCAGTTCGTCTGGGTCCCCTCCTGCCTACAGCTATGGCCGAGCACCTTAAAGGCAAGGCAGCAGACCATACGACGGGGTCCAATCAATGGCAGACATTTAAGCCGCGAACGTCTTCAGAGGCTGAGGACGTGCGAGCCGTTGACAGGAATGCCAAAGTAATCACAGCAGTTTGATCCCGGCAAAGACAAGATGGCCGGGAAGCCGGGAAGGCAATGCCGTGAGGTTTGTGTGCCGAGTCCTTAATCAGGGATCCCCCGCGTGACTGTGATGGACGGAGCGTGCTGTCTTTCTGGCGGTCTGGAGAAGTCACCGCTGGTCAGTTACAATAAGAGGCGGCAATGCAGGAACTGTTTCCTCCTCGGCACTGCAGTTTTTTTGTGTGTGTGTTTTTTTTTGTTTTTTTTTTTTGGGGGGGGGGGATTATTATTATTATTATTATTATTACCACAAAAGAATATTCCAGATCGGAGGGAAAGCGGGGTTCTAGTCTCCACTGTCGGCAGACGCTGTGGGTCGGACGAGAAACAGACCGGAAGGAACAGATTCCGTATTTGATGAACGAAACCAAATGTTCTCGGGTTTCGATGTTGAATGCAGGACGTAACGGTTGCGTACCTGTTGAATCAGACGATCGTATTTACCGTATCGATCGGTGTAATTATTCGATACCCTCCTCTCGGATTACTAATCGGATAGGCCGGTCTGAGTCTCATTTAACTCTTCGTTTACCAGTCGGACAGGTAAGGCTAAAGTCCCTGCTTTTCCTGTAAGCTTTCCCATATGACAAATAAGGCTTAACTCCAACACTCACCTCGATTCAAATTATCAAAGAGACGATTAATATTGAAGCGATGGCCAGAAGAGTTGGAAGAAGGGTCTGTGCACATTGTGACCTTGCTAGGATTCGAACCCCCAACCTTTCTATCGAGAGTCAGAAGCTCTCCATTACTTGAGCTACCCCATCTCTCCACTAAAACCAACGCACAAATCTGCTTGAGGAAAGTCACGAATCCCCTGCGTTCCCTCATGACCTGCTGACCGGCATGATCAGTCAAAACTTTAATAAACACTCGAGCCCTAGCTTGCCATGTTTGTCTGCATCAAAAACATTGCTGACGCCTGCTAGATGCGCGGACACCGGATTTCTTTTCTTTATCCTTTTTCTAATTAATAAAGAAGAATTTCCCGGACTGTAATGCGGACATGGCAGACTTTACGACCGCCCAAAACGCTCGTTCGCACAAGGAAATAGGAAATTGCGATTCAATCGAAGACCTCGGTGACAGTCTGATTTATCAGCAACGGCAGCATTTGTCTTTTCTTTTAGTCTTATCTTACACTGAAACGAAATCCTGTGCTACTGACCTCAAAGATCCAGCCGCCTAAAGATAAAGATAGCCGCGAAGATAAAGAGCTCTGGGGACTCTTGGCCTCCGCAAAATGTTAGTGTGCCGCATCTGAAGTACGGGATGGATATGGAGATATGATGAGCAAAGTCAGCTCGTCCACCGTTCCCCCTCCTCGACCCCTCCGCTTTTAGAGGCGAGTGGTGGTAGTGGTGATGGAGGCTGCAGAGCGTTGCCTGCCTGTACCCGAACCCGGAAAAAATCGATCCTGGCCCGGGTCCCATCGTCCGCGACACGAGCGCTGCATGGACCACCACACAGTGGTGTAGAATCATGGACACTCTATAGGTCTGATCCCCCAGCCTGCAGAGCGCAATCCGTTTGGCGGGCTGGGCGACGCCATTCAATTTACACCGGCGCTCGTTGGGGGAAACTGCTCCTGGGAAATGAACGGGTGCTAAACACGCCACAAGGAAAGGAAAGGAAAGAGGAAGAAGCGAAAAGGTTGCCTGCCCCGTGGATTTTTTTTCTTTTTTTTTTTCATTTAAAAAAAGAACACCTTGGGCCTGTCTGCTTCCACTTAGCGGAGTGCGAGTGCGTCATAGGAGACAGCAAAAAGAGAGAGTTGTTCAAAAGCAAGCGGTGTGTGCACAGGGCTAACACTGATCGTGTATGAGTAACGCCTCCGAACTAGAAGAGAAGGGAGGGATTGGCTGTGCTCATCTTCAACCCTCTTCTTGTCGCCCATTTCGCTTCATCAGCGTCTGTCTCACATGGCAAGAAGAGGTCAAGATTCAGCCAGACATTTCTCGCTTCTGACCGTTTGCCTGGACAGTATTTGTGGTGTCTGGAGGTTCTGCACCCGTGTAGGTGGACAGCAGTGGTCACTGCAACCGCGCGTCCCGGTGCACTAGCTGTGACACAAACGCATCCATCTTCTTGTTCTGCGAGGATACTAGACTACACTGTACGGTAAGCCAGAATTTTTCTTTCCACAAAAATGCCACGACCGAAAACCCAAACGCCAGCAACAACAACTGTCGTTGAGTGGCAGCCTAAATATCTTTACCTCCTCTAAATGAAAAAAATTTTAATCTGCTCCTTATGTTTGTACGGCAAGACACCAGCTAGCTTCACTAACTAAGCCTGATTTTGGCTGCCTCGCGCCCGGGTTTAGCATCAAGCCTGCACTGGGGCTGAAGGCGTTTGCATAAGCTGGGACATCAAATAAACAGCTATGCACGGTCTCTTTGAGACAACAATCAAATGGACAGCGGAGTAAATCCCAGACACGAACCGAGAAACAGGATGGCGTTGTCTAAGCGTTGTCTAAGCTTAGCAGGATTTATGCAAACAACGAGGTACCGTCTGCTAGAGGCAGAAACCAGGAGAAGACCACGGCAATGTCACACAGTCAGGAAAACCAACTGAAGCAAAACACGTTTTTCCTAAAACACTAAACAAGAAAACAATGAGAGGTTGCCTCTCTACCAAAAACAAGCTTAGTCGGTAACTTACTGTAAACAGATGACGAGAGAACTTCATTTTTCAACAGAAAGATAAAGACAACCGTGGCATATATATACTCCTAACTATGATGTGCTCCTTTCTGTAAGATACCAACCAAGTAAACAGTGAGAGGTTGCCTCTCTACTAAAAAAAAAAAAAAAAAACCAGCAAAAACAACAAATAACAAAAAACAACCGTGTAAACAGAAGACTAGAGGACTTCATTTCGACAGAAAGATAGACAACTGTGGCATATTAATATAGTCTTGACTACGACAGACACTCTTCCCTGGTAATTACACGACTGGATTCGATTAGAATGATTGCACTCTCTATGTGTATGCAGCCAAATGGACACGATTGGGAAACTGTGGATCAGAAAACATTACTCGCTCATACTTTGCCTCTAATAAGGGGCAGCCACAGAATAATATACATTTGCAATTACTGACTTGGATCAGAGCAGCAAAGGAACAGCGGGTCACTGAATGCGCAATAGATGCTCATAGCAACAGCCAGCCCTTCCCCCTCCTTCCTTCCTCCCAAACGCTCCACCCCCCATTCAGCGGCTTCATAAGCTGATATTGTGCATGGCACAACTTGTCGGGCTATGGACAAAACACATGATACGCACACAAAACCCACTTGGCTCTAAAGCCGCAGTGTTTGATCACGCATTGCGAGGAACATGACTCCGCCATTTCCTGCTGGGCACTAATCAAAGTAATGGCCGCCTCTTTGGGATGAGGAGAAGCGGAGGAGGAGGAGAAGGGGGGGAGGGGGGGGTCGCAACAGTGCCATACATTTTGCCAAATGGAATAATACTGTGCATGGAGCATTAAGGTCACACCCAATTTAACTCTTATAGCACAGAGCTTTCCGGTATGATTCGTAGCCAACTGAAATCTTACAGGACCGTTGAACACTGAACATCGAGGTCACTCATGCTATTTCGGGAAAAAGTCCGCAGAGATAGCTTATAGCCGCCTTTTTTGACTTTCTATTCCTCCCCCCCCCCCCTTTTTTTTTTAAAGCGTTATTGCATCGAACAGAAAACAAGGAACCTGGGATAACTAAAACAACCAATCGTCTTCACAATCAACCGTTAAAAAAACAACAACAAAAACCGCACCTAGCTACCCTCTAAAACGCACCGCTTTTTCAGTACTTGCTTCTGTTTATATCAGCAGTTTTCTAATGATCAATACGAAAAGAATTACGATGATTGCCTGCGTCTTCAAATGAAATTTCTGCCCTTGTGTAGCGGCGCCGATGAATGGCCTATTATTGATTCAGGCTGAAAAATTAGACCAGTCCATGTGCAGCCAAGTGGGCCATAACGCGACAACAACGTCACCAGTGTGCGGGATAATTGCTCGTATTGTTGCCGTCACACGGCCGTAAAACCAGCCAATATGACACGCCGTCTTCCGTAGCCGTAAACTTTACTGCAAGCCCAGCCTCCCCACTCCCCATCCCCATCCCCCCCCCCCCACCTCTCTATCTGGTTCACATGCCCTGCACAGGTGTTTTCTTCTTCCTGCGGGTTTATCCCTGATCGGGCGTTCCTGTGCATACGATGTTTTTCACTTCCGCAACATTTTCTGTGTTTCCGCATCAGACATTTTCTGCGATCAATCCAAGCGGAATGTATCCAGTACAGCGCATACAAATGTTCGGTGCGATGTTTGAATGAGCGGTTTGGACATGTGAGTATCCGGGCATTTTACGAAAAACAACAGGCAACCTGTCCGACGTTTCCGCTGACCGCGGCATATGTTTTCACTGTGTTCATTTTTTTTAAGGGTTTTCGGTTGTATTGTGACTGCGGACAGGCTAAAGTTGGACAAATTAAACTGTTAAACAACTAAAAGGCATCGCATGCGAAAATGCTTTTTTTTTTCTTGTCAGTTTGGGAAGCAGCTATCCACACGTAGCCCAGCCGAACAACTCGAACACAATTGAAGTTGAAACAATGCTCTTAGTTGGGCAATCGCTTCACACTGACTATAGTCAACTCCGCCACTGCTCTTTTAGTTTATCACATACATGTCATCGTAACATCTTGCTACAAGGTCTGACCTTCTCCTTCTACATCAAACACGTGAAACTCATTGTAACGCTCTGTTCGAGTCGCCTGCTTTATCCTTCCCATTATCTGCCTTAAATGTTACAACTCCTTACAAACTTACCTGAATTTATCTCAAATAGGAAAGTCCCCTCTCTCCTACAAATGGGTTATGGAAGTGTATAGTTCATATGTACTTTTTTTCCCTTTCGTGCTTCACGTGCCCGAGGCAAATTAAATCCACAAATAGCTCAATTACCTTTCCACTTGGGGACAAAATATCGATTCTGTGGCATTATTAGCGCCAAAACATATCCTGGAAATCCACCCTGCCTTTAGGCTTGTCCGCTGACATTTTGGACGACAAGGCAAATTATTGACACTCTAATAATCACGCTGCTCGACGCTAGAATCGTCTCGTCTGATTTAGCCTGATCGTTAAACCTAACAGTAAGGTGCGACGGTTCGACCAGCCAACGGTTAGGACTTCATCAGTTCATGTGACTGACCGCTGACAACCCCCGAAGCTGTGCACACAATAATAAACTGTGAGTTGTTGTTGTTTTTAGCGTTGTAGTGCGGACTCTCAGAAAATATTATTACACACGATGCTGATGAAGAGAAGTATTACTGATTGTTCTTTGTTTGTTTTGTTTTATATCAAGCGGAAGGAGTGTGGGGAAAGCAGAAAACAAAGTGACGATCATCATTCTTGGAACTTAAGAGATCACGTGCTCTGTGGTTCATAGCACGGGTCAGGGACACAGAACGGGTCAGGGACACAGCACGGCAGGCACAGCAGTGTGCAGGCTACCTAAGGGCTCAGGTAGATTTTTCGGGAAAAGTCCATAATTGATCTCTTTTGGTTGCCTGCTTTTTAGCAGCTCAAACAACATTTGCATTTTCACGAAGGCATGAATCCAGTCATTTCTCTCACTTAGCTAAAAGAATCAAAGAAAGAAAGAAAGAAAGAATGAAAATAAATGATTGTTGTGATGTATAGAACCGGCTTAAGCCAACGGCATTTATCCAAAAGCGAAAAAAGCCGTGACGGAAATCTAATAACTTCGCCCTGTAACCTCTCTGTCCACACCCCGCCTTCCCTCTCCTGTCCTGTGTAACCGATCGGGTGGCTGGCACATACAAATCACCAGCTAAATGAGCTCCCGGAGCCGCAGTCAGAAAAAGGGGTAATAAGCAAAGGGCCAGCGACACGGCCATCCGTGCGACAAGACTGTGATGGATGAGGTGCCGCTCACGTTCGATCTCTAGCCCTCAGAGTCTGTCGTCTGACCAAACACGATGCTTCTGTCAACGTTATGCTGAAGATCGTGCAGAAGGACTTCGTTCTCTACGACCGTGGGTTTGTGTATGCATTTCTGACTGGTACCGACCGGTTGCTAAGGAGCACCCCTTCCCGATTCGCTGTCCAGAGTGTCGGTAGGAAGTCATCAAACTTCTGTCAACCCTCTAACCCGACATACCTTTACGGACCTAGTGACTGTTCTGGTGCAGCCTTTTCCCGACGTAGAGACTGCTGAGGTGCAGCTCTTTTCCGGCCTGGTGAATGTTCTGGTGCAGCTTATTCCTGACCTAGTAACTGTTCTGGTGCAACCTTTTCCCGATGTAGAGACTATTGGGTCGCAGCTCTTTTCCGACCCAGTGACTGTTCTGGTGCAGCTCATATCCGACCTAATGACTGTTCTGGTGCAGCTTATTTCTTACCTAGTAACTGCATATTTCTTACCCAGTAACTGTTCCGGTGCAACCTTTTCCAAACGTAGCGACTGTTGTGACGCAACTCTTTTCCGACCTGGTGAATGTTCTGGTGCAGTTCTTTTCCGACTTAATGACTGTTCTGGTGCAGATTATTCCCAACCTAGTGCCTGTTCTGGTGCAGCATGTTCCATACTTTCTGACTGTTCAGGTGCGGCTCTTTCCGAAACCAATGGCCGTTCTGGTGCAGTTCTTTCCCGAAATAGAAACTGTTCCAGTGTAGGCTGTTAATTAAGTGAAAAGAGTGAATGCGTGAGTGAAATGTATCCCCTTGAAACGAAAACATGCATGCTAGTGTAAACGCACCCACACGTGCTGCCATGCACTCGAATTTACTCAACGCACAATACGGCAACTGGGAATTTTCGATTGGATGGCCTCACGAAAGTCTCCTGGGGCACACTGAAGCACGTCATCACGGTTTATTTCATTAGCATATCTGCCCTGGTTCCCAGTGCAGACACCTGATCACTCTGCGAGCCTCTGAGAGACTTGTCCGTTACGGTAAACACCCAGCCACAGCACGGTGACGTCGACAATTGTGTGGCAAATGACTTGCTCACGGAAGCGTGACGGCGCGCATTCAGTCTACCCGCACTACGGCACGCACGCCTGGGGGAAAAACCCACGACAACAACAACATCATCATCTAGCTACCCCAACACGAAGACGACTAACTGACTGAGGTCGATACTTTGAGGCTTAGGGCATTGAGTTCCAATCAGTACGTTTTGACTCTGGGGCCGGCCAGATTATACAGATTATAGCCCGAGTTAAAATAACAGTATGTCCGATGATTTTCTTGTATCTTCTGCGTCCATTACGTTGCGTGTGTCTGTAAATACACCAACCTAGTTACTGCGCTTACCTAACCTTGGGCCAATATTACTGCCACGCGCTGGTCTGTTATATCTTGATATAAGTGACTATTTTGAAACAAGAAGCTGAGCTCATACGACAAAAAGTTTTTCACAACGTCGTGTTCTACCAGACAAGCTTATTGAGGCTTGAAATACATTTCTCTTTTCTGCAGGGGGGTGTTGGCCATTCTCCGCAAAGCCTAATTCACGCCCCCTATAATGCCCGTCGACTTGTTTCGTGATGTGGGAACATAGTCTCAACTATCTTCTTATGGTGCGCATAACAAGCTGGTAGGCCGTTGGCCTTTCCATGCTCGGGTCCTGAGTTCGAATCCCGGCTGGCGCCTAATATGTGTGTCAGATTTTTCCTCGTTGCGTCATCTATGAGATCACCAATACGTGGTGGGAAAGAAAAAACGTTAATCCCTCAACCAACCAACCAAACAACCAACACGAAGCAGGGCTATGCCCCTGCTTGGCCCCGTGCACTTTGGTTACTCGTGATAGTAGCGAGCTCGAGTCCACCCGTCCTCGGCGACCCAGTAAAGCACGCTAGCGTACGTTTGATAGTGGAAATTGCGCGCGCAAAGCACGTGTGACCCTCCGAGCGCGCGTATTGATTGGGCCTTACACAATGGCAGGTAATCAATAAACAAGCAGGCGACTGAAAAGTGCCGTGCCGCATGGCGTGTATTTGTAAACACCTGGGGCTGGCCCACCTCGGCACACACCATACTAACGGCGCACATCCCCACAGCAAATAGGGCAACAGGCAATCGGCGCGCGTGGCCACTACTACTACTACTACTGCTGCTCAATACTACAAACACGACTGCTGCCTCGACGGTGACGGCACAGCCCATACGGTAATCTCTGCTGTTACTGCTACAGGTTTTTGTTTGTTGTGGTTGTTTTCAGATGTGCTCGATCTTATAACACACGGTTCTGACTAGCCGTAACCGTTCAATCGAAACAAGTGCAACTTGCATAAAATGTAACGGTAAAAATGATGCAGTTTCAAGTGGACACAACCGAAGTCACTGTGACAATTACGTCATCCAAACTATGACGTCAGGCTGTCCGTCACTGATCGGATATGACCTGTGAATCAGCCGAATGTTCAGAAAGCGTGGCCTGTCACCACTGCTACTGACTCCATGTGGGTTTCCGGACACGCTGAACTTGTCCTATCAAAAGTTCTCTTATTAAAACTGGGTGTGGCTGGTAGGATACAGACAAAACCGGAAAATGTCGCTTTGAAATTTGCACATGTGCTTATCGATAAGATATGGCTGAAGTTCAGTTTTGTTTTCCAGATTTTATATTTCTTTCTTCTGGTCTCCGCATCTGCGTTCCGAGAGAATGTAGACAGACAGGCAATGACTATGATTCTGTCCAAGAAAAAAAAATATTCACACAAAAAGCGAAATTTTCAGCCCACTTTCCATTCACTATCCCCCCCCCCTCTCTCTCTCTCTCTCTCTTTCTCTCTGTGAAACACTTCAACTACGTTCAAAAGCTTTCCCCTTTACACGCAGTCTAGTCTGTGTCTTCAATCTATACATATATCTGGAGGAGCAAACACTCTGCGAGCATTGAGAGTTTTTACGTGCTTCACTTTCGTCGAAAATGCCCTACTTCTGCACCAGAACGTGGGAAACAAACTGCAATCGAAAGGGAATTACATACGCACGTAGCAGGGCGAAAAACCAGAAATTACTTTTCCTTAGGTCTTGAAAGCAGGTTAGGCCACACATGCCAAAGAGAACTGCTGATGAATACTCCTTGTTTTTACAGAGGCTGAAGTTCCCTCTCACTTCCTCCAGAAACCACCCACCGACCAATCGGTCGAGCAAGTAACAGGAGCGCTACAACTTGACCAGTTTGAGAATAAGTTTTAAACATGGTCAGTAAGACTGATCTCACTGGAATGCCATAAAACGCATCAATGAAAACTCCGTGAAATTACCGACTTCAACTTCGGCTGAACGGCGATTCAAATGTGAAAAAACAAATTAGGCTACCTGAAGACGGCGCTGGTGTAAAATGTGTATTTTATTTATGCATGTTTGTCTTCGATAAGATGACTAGCCCGGAAAGATATCCAGCACAGTGGCCTGTTCCGTAGCTTGTCGTAGTTCATCATCACTTTGCACCTTAAGATTCTGACCTTTCATGAGTTCCATTTTACCCCGCTGAGCTAAATTTCGTTCCTATTATGTTTCAGGTTTTCTAGGGCACCATGGCCAGTAGTGGACAGATCCCAAGCGCGAGGAATCCCTTAGAGCCTACATGACGACCCCATGCGCACGTGCACAACTCCGCGTCACCACGAGCATGCTGACGTCATCAGAGCCACCCCCAGCCGTCCACGTCATACCACCAAGTACCTGACTACATCGCAAACCCTGACCAGGTCACACCAAGAGCCCTGCCCACGTCACAATTACGCCACAAGTCCATCTTCCTCACCAAAACTACATCATCATCAAGAGCATTGATTACCGTCTTCCAGTCGTCGAGAACCACCCACGACACGTTACGTCAACAATACGTCTGTTACGACTTACAGCCAAGGCCACATGGACCCCCCCCCCAAGCTATACCAGCAAGGGTTTCCCATGGTTCTATATCGGTTGTGCTTTCCGCGTTAATCGCATTCTGTCAGGTTACAAAAGAACTGACAACTGACGCTGCGTGCGGACACCGGTTTTCACTTTGGCAAAGTAATCTGTATTGAATGAGAGCGAAAACAGGTCGGACGACTGAGCCTTCATCCCCACAAAAGAAAATGAAATGCGTGTGTACACACACGGCCCTAGCGGCTTCAATAACGATTGCTGCACGGCGTGTTTGCCAAATAACCAAGGAGAGCATCGGGAGAGAGATGGAGGGTTAGAGTGTAAATGTTTTCGTCAATACGTGTATGCTTACCTCAACGCTGTGTATTCTTTATCAAACGAAGCAAAAATACAGTCATTGATTGAGCTGAAAGCAGGTAAAAGAGCCTCGCCGTTACCTGGAACCGCTCGTTACTTGCAGTGCACCTAAGAGACTCTTCACTGGCAGCTGTCTGGCATTAGGACGTCACCGCAAAGTCTCACGGGCAACGTGTGCGGCAGATTGATCTGTTTGTCTAGCCAGGATACTTGTCAGCAGCTGAGCCGGGTTCACTATGAACACCTGTGTTCTACCCATCGCCTCACTGAATTAAGACTAAGACTACGGCTCCCTTGATTGCACCGATCAGCTTAGGAGACGCCAATACATCGGTGGTGTGAGTTACGGCTTGTCCAAGGGACATTTACAGGAAAGGACAAGCTGTCTCTACAACACTGACGGGAAGATTAAAAAATGCAACAGGCAAAACGCCCTACCTGTGTTATTGGATGTTTCGAAATTCTTTGGAAAACTAGCAACATTTCATTGAAAAAAGTCTGCGGATCCCGTTTGTCTGTTTTCTCCTTTGCTTCTGTAGAAAATTCAAAAACAATAATTGTATCTTACCAGCGAACCCAATAACCAAATTAAGCGCACCGAAGGCCAATTCACGGAAACGAGCTGTGCCAAAAGATGACGTCACACTTGCCAGGGTGACCATGACTCCGAGGCTGCTTGCGTCAGACCTGGCACTCGTCCTACTGCTGTTGGTCCTAATGCTGCTGTCGCTGTGCAGACAGGGTACGGCCGGGGGTGCCCCGGCCCCCCTCCAGCACCCCCCAGTAAGAGACTACTACTGGTCCTCTTCGTCTTCTGATGGTGGTGGTGATGGTGACCTTCCCCCTTGCCCTGTGCCCTGTAACTGTTCCCTGACCTCCTTTCGGTCCGTCCGAGCGGCGCAGCGCGAGGAAGAGGCGGAGAAGGAAGACCTGCTGTTCACGGTGAACTGCACCAACAGAGGGCTGAAGAACTTCCCAACAGACACTCCAAACTCTACCCAGGTCTTGCTGCTCTCTCACAACCGTATGCGCAACCTGTCCAGCCTGCCCGCCCTGCCGCACCTCCGTCTGCTGGACCTATCTCACAACGAGATTGGCTTCCTAGACAACCACTGGGTGTTTGAACACATGGAGCTGCTGAAGGAACTCAACCTATGCGGCAACTCTCTCAAGATCCTGCAGCACGGAAGCTTCAGCGGGCTCAAAAGTCTGGAAGTGCTGCGGCTGTGTGACAACAGCATCAGAACTATCGAACTGCATGCGTTCGGTGGTCTTAACCACCTGAGCGTTCTGCATCTGGAGCACAATGACCTTTACGAGCTGAAAAGGCCGTGGCTGCTCGCCATGACATCCCTGAGGGAGCTGCACATTCGGGACAACCACATTTCTGTCATAGAAGAGAGGACGTTTGACAAGCACAGCTCCCTTTTACACCTAGACATCTCAGATAACGGGCTGCGGAAAGTGGCGGAGAACGGGTTTCTTGGTCTGTCAAAGGTGAGGTTTGTGAACATGTCTGAGAACGATTTTGTGTCAATTCCCACACAAGAGCTGCAAAGACTCGTCAACCTTGAAATACTTTTACTGGACGGCATCAAGGTGAAGAGTCTCCGACCTGGGGACTTCACAGATATGAGCGTGTCCTCGCTGTCTCTCAGCTTTCTTCCACGTTTGCAAGTCGTCGAAAACGGTGCTTTCTCTAATCTGACGCATTTGCGGACGCTACAGCTGCATGACAACCCCAATCTAATTTTTATCCACCCGTGGGCATTTCAGGGTACGCCGCTGCTTCACAAAATGTTTTTGCACAACAATCAGCTCATCACGTTATCATCACATATAAAAGAAAGTCTGCCCAGGCTAGACGAGCTTCACCTCTATCACAACCCACTGCATTGTGACTGTAACATCCTCTGGCTCAAGAGAGACTTGCTGCAGCAGCAACAGCTGCAACGGGAAACGTCTACGGTAGCAGGCAATCAAACTGACAGCGTTAGCGGAAGTGGCGGTAGCCACGTTAACGGCAACTACTACGACAAGGGTTACATCAAGGAACCCAGCTTGCTAATGTGTAACAGGCCTAACACCATCAGCACAAACATGCAGCTGATACAAGTTCCACTAGGACTCTTGCCCCCGGTGTGTGCGCCCACCACTCTCCCGTTCTTCTCACAAACGACCAACGTCAGCCTGGGGGACGACCTGACGTTGGAGTGCCAGGCGATCGGAGTCCCAGAACCTGTGATCTCTTGGATCCTTCCCGGAGGTCGTGACATCACGGACAACGCCCATGCTACGTCGACGGACACAACCACCGCCACTGCTGTAACCAGGAAGAGCAGTAGCGGTAGTAACGTGACCTCCTTTATTTCATTGTCCTCTGCTTCATTTTCCATGGACAACACGATGCTTACAGTGCGGGGCGTGCAACCGTCGGATCACGGGACCTACGCCTGCAAGGCAACCAGTGAGATAGGTTATGACATAAGCTCTACCGTGGTGAACGTGCTCAACAAGGAGCTTCGCCTGACTGTCACGGACGTCGCCAACGACTACATCACTGTGGCCTGGATTGGGTCCATCCCGATCACACAGATGTCCAACT
The DNA here is from genome assembly GCA_018292915.2 of Batillaria attramentaria. NCBI lineage: Eukaryota > Metazoa > Mollusca > Gastropoda > Batillariidae > Batillaria > Batillaria attramentaria. The sequence continues at coordinate 193,913 of JACVVK020000069.1, forward strand.
TTCAGATCTTTTACCGCAAAAGTGGAGACAGTGACAAGGAATACGATAAGGTTTACCTGCACGGGTCTATGCACAAGTGCCGGCTGGCCGGGCTGATGCCCATGACCTCCTACGAGATCTGCATCGTGTACCGAGAGATGTACAACGTGCAGTGCCGGAACTTTTCCACCGACCACAAGGTGGCGCTAGTGCACCCTGCGGGAGGTATCACGCGCGTCAACCTGGCCGGCATCATGGCCAGCGTGTGTTCCGTGGTGGGCGTGCTGATCGTGCTGTGCATGGTGCGGGCCGTCATGCGGAGGGTGAGGAAGCGCAAGGACTACAAGGACCCGCTGTGCCGTGACGGTGGCGGGGAGATGGACAAGATCTCTCTGGAGCCCATCAACAGTCAGGCGCCCGGCACGCCGCTCTGCTCCTCGCGCACAGCCCTGCTCCCACATTCCCAGATCTAGACTATAAGCATCACTGTTTCAGTTCTTCCAGTGTTTATACTTCAACGCAGCACGCCGTCACTCACCACTCCATGTTTTTTTTTTTGTTTTTTTTTTTGTTGTTGTTTTTAATACATAAGCTAATACTGCCATAGTATTACAGCTTCAAAAAGTGGGCCGGAGGAAAAAGCGTGACATTTGACCTGCGGGAACGTAACCTTGCACAGTGAAAAGATCCGTATACTGCATACATAAATGTGAGGTATAAAATAATTATGCCGCCCCGCCCCCCCCCCCTTCCCCCTCCGGTTTGTATGATTGATGTTACATATGCTGTATATAGGGCAATGAGGTACGATGCATGTGCTGTCTTGCTTGAACAGTCGCATTATAATACATGTGTTCCTACGGCGACCAGTGGTGTATTTGTCTAATTAAACGGTGTTGGACTGGACACAAAAAAGCCGCATAATTTTGACGATAACAAGGTGGAAAATCAAGTCTGTCGCAAAAAAAAAAAGGTGATCAGTTGAAGGTAACTTTGCTGGAGTAAAATTTGACATTCGATCGTTGGATGCTTGAAACCCTGGTCAGCTGCGATTCTGGTGTGTCATTCCCGAACTGACTACATATTCTGTGCTTATTGTAGTGGTGTGTCGTGGCTGCAATGGGAAAGGGTGCGAGGATCGTACATTTTCACATAGAATGACACATTTCGTCGCGAACATCTCGTCAAAAGATCACGCCGATGCAAGAACAATTAGCATTGTGTGTATCTTTATTTTTTTCATTTTTGTACAGGTTTTTACACTGTTCTGTTTTACCTATGTGTTTCGGCCAGTGTTTTCCATTCAGGAAGTGGGTGGGCTTTTGGGGGTTTAACGTCCTTTTCCACCACATACGGGTGATATCAAAGACGGGGCAACGATGAAAAAGCCAGCACAAATATCTGGCCCCAGCCGGGATACGAACTCACGACCCGAGCATTAGAAGTCCAACGCTCTACCATTCGGCCACCCCGGCTCCCCTTCCATTCAGGAGAAACCCGACGAACTGAAGGGGAAAGTTGAATAGAACGTATGATGTTATAGACGCATCGGTTCGTGGTGGAATTTTCTGTTGCGTCTGCCTTCTGTTTCCTTCATTATTCCTTTACTTTGCACTAAACAAAACGGCAAACCAGACCGGCAACTTCATGACAGTTCGGCAGGGACAGGGGCTGCGGGTGAATTGCCCTTTTCAATTTTCCGGGGCAAAAAAAAACAAAAAAAAACCACAATTTTCGCCACTGAGAATAGAAAGGAATTGTTTCACACGACATACTGTGATTGCCAAAAGAAACCGTATGACGGAGTGTATATTAAACAACTTTCTGTGCTGGTCAGAGACGCATCCACTTTACGTGAGGCGGTACGGTCGGAGTAACACACACTTGCTGTGCTTGTCAAAAAGAGAACGTGGCATAACTGAAGCCCGCTAAACTCTAATCTTTCTGCTGTACATATGGGAACCGAAGTCCCTTTTGCATCCTGTGCTTGTCATTGTGATTTTGGCGTAACTGCATGGTATACTGTAGCCAGTTTAATGGGAACTATTTCACACTGATCACTGTGCTTGTTCAGGAAGTATTCTGGCGTGATGGCGTGTTTTAAGTGTATTCCGGAGGCCCTTTCTGACTGCCAAATACTATGCATGCCAGCTGTCACGATCATAACTTCTACAAATACAACTTTCTGAACAGATTTTTGTTCTGTAAGTGTAAAGTGTAAACAAAACTACAGAAGTCCAGTTCGACTGGAGCCCACTGCTCGGGCGGTCGGGACATTTTGGCTGTTGTTCACTTTAGAGACAAGTATTGCTGACTTCTCATTTCTAGGAGTTTCATACACCGAGTTGTAATGTTAAAAGGAGATACTGTGGAGACTACAGAAAAACACAACCGCTATTTGTCTGTTTGTGTGTTTTATTAAAAAAAGAGCTTCTCTTCGTTGACGATATCATGTCATGTACGTATCAGTATGGGCAGGTACGTGTATCATCTTTATGCATATATATGTGCAAATGTATGTGGTGTTTTACAAATGGCATGAGACGTACATAACAGTGTGCGTGAGCCAGAGAGAGACAGACAGACAGAGGCAGAGAGAGAGAGAGAGAGAGTCTGGCTACGGCAAGAAAATGTCCAAGCAACTTTTCAACTTAGGCAACCCAGACTTTATTTAAGCTCCTGGTTGCTGGTTAAATGAAGGATGCTGCATGGAAGAATTATTTACTCTAAACCACTGACAGGCGTCACTGATTGCTACTTCTCGGTAACCAGTATATCAGTCAAGCGCAACAAAACTTAACCAATTTAAGTCGAACTGCTTGTAGCTAAAATGCATTGAGCAGATGATGCACGGAAAGATAAGAACAAAAAGCTGCCTGAATAAGCACAGATGCTACGCGCATGTTGAATGTGATTACGCATCCCCAAATCCCTCCCCCCCCCCCCTCGCCACCTCCTCCCTGCAATATCAAAAGGACAAACTTGATTAGCATACGTTAATTTTTCCATGACGTACTAGCTCCGGTTACTGGATAAAGGGATGCACACGTGCTGCATCCAGTACTTTGTTATTATGCAATTTGTGCAAAACTGCAGTGCTTAGAGCCAAAACATATTGTCCTCTCTGTAGATTTGATCAATACAATAATATACAGTGTATACATACACACACATACACACATCCATCTTTGTATCCGAGGCCAGTTTTGTGTGTGTGTGTGTGTGTGTGTGTGTGTGTGTGTGTGTGTGTGTATGTGTGTGTGTGTGTGTGTGTGTGTGTGTGTGTGTGTGTGTGTGAGGAAGAGAGAGAGAGAATTTTCTTCTCTACACAAATTACAACCACAGAGTAGATACAATCTGTTACCAGACAAAATGTGTCCATGAATAGTCACATGCATTTTTGTACCACCGTTTACTTGTATACTAATGTACTGGTCTTTCTTTTTTAAATTAACTTTTCTTAACAATAAGGGCAGCTATTTTTTCTTTAAAACAAATTGTGCCAAATGTGTTCAAGTTTAGTATTACTGTTCCTAAAAAAAACCCGTAAAAAACATGATATGTAAGCCAGAAGAAACAGATATAAACAAGGAAAAATATGAAACACATACTAAGAGGAACACAGACCAAACTATGCCTGTATTAATTTTCTTAACTAGTTAAGATGTTTCTTTCTTCATTCATTTTCTTAGCACCTCTTTCCCTTACTGTCCTTTAGTCCTGTCTGCTTGTAAATGTAGGTGGCTTTATAGGCATACATGTATAATACTGTATATGAATATTTACATGTACATGTAAACAGAGCCCAGAACTGATCCAGAGAGAAGAGCAGAACAAGCTGAATCAGTGGTGCAGCAAAAACAAATACTAGTTTTAAAATAGTATTACCAGAATTTTCACTTTACTGTGGTGCAAGGAATTGTAATAGGTAGCAGTGAAATTCCTGCACAATCATCTCACCCTCAAAATAAATGCTAAATAGTCTAACCAGAAATATCATTTTATACAGATGTAAGAAATTGTACTGGGTGGCTGTGAAATTCCTGCACACTCAACCCCCGCCCCCCCCCCCCCCCCCCCCAAAAAAAAAAAAAAAGCTGGCAGTGCCTATCTGGTCTGTTGACCCAATGGCCAGCCTGGACACATGCTTACAATGTACATGTATTTCCAAAATTGAACAATTCTGGGCCCTGACAAAGAAAGCACATGGCTTTGTAGGTCTTATGTGTATGTAGGCTGCTTTTGCACTTATACCAGCAAGTAGCTTTCCAGAAGCATAATTAATTTAGGTGTCAGTTCACAGCTGGAACTTACAATTGCTGGTAGGCAGCTTTGTATAGAGATTACATGCCAGCAAGCAGCTCAGTAGAGATGAACATATGTACGTACCAGCATGCAGCTTAATTTGTTGAAATGTTGATTTTCTTATAGGTTTTGTATAAACATTATGTACACAGAAGCAGCAGCTTTCATTGAAACAAAATGATGAGTAGACAGCAATGTAGAGACATCTCTAAATGGCGGCTTTGCAAAAACATGTATGTGTATACAAACAGGTGGACCTGCATTGACCTATACATTCAGGCAACTTGCAAGGGTGTATGACCAGGTGTTTTTGTAAACGCTCACAATAAGCAGGTGGCTATACACAGGTCACAGGTGCAAGCAGATAAGTTAGCTGATCACTGGCAGATAAGTTAGCTGATCACTGGCAGAAAAAGTGTTCAGATCACAATGACACAAGCAGGTGCCACTGTGCATCACACCTTATACAGACGGCTTTGTTTACCAAACTCTTCAGGTGGGCAGTGGAACATACATAATTATGTACAAGCAGGTGGTTTTGGTTGTCACATGTATAAACGTGATGTTGAGAGGCAGTGTCTATGTGATACAAAGGTCTTCTAAAAAAAATAATGTACTTCTAGGATGGACTAGGCAAAGAAAAGGAATCCTGTTTTTGTATATCTGTTGCTGCCTGCCATCCACTGTACATGCTGCCATAGATCCCTTGCCCATACTCCCTTGTTTCCACATTGTGTTTCACTTTGATTGTTTCTGTCGGTGGTGGTGGTGGTACATGTAGTACGTTGTATATGGTGTAGTCCCATTTCTCATTTACGCCAGCTCTTTACAGCTACATACACATATATATCCACTCCTCTCCCATTCCCCTTGCCAATACCATCCTGCCATTCATATCCCATAGCATTTATGCGCGGTGTTCGTGTGTGCAGTTGCTTTTGGTGGTGGAGCAAGACAGTGATTGCAATGACTATTTCTATGATTTCTTCTGGGCAAGGATACTGAGAACCCACTTACTGTGAATTGAAACTGCTAGCATTTACAAGGTCTCTAACAATACAGGAATATTCAAGTTGTCCTTTAAAATCTGCCAGTTGTCCCTTCCCTGTTTCTTTAGTAGCGAGCCTGTCTCTTGGTTGTCTCTATCAGGTGTCAATTTCCACTTGATTGATAAGGAACTGGGTGATCACAAACAAATGCATAAACGAAAACTAAAAAGCAAATGAAATGTACATAAGGTAAGGAAATAAATACAAGCCCCGGTAGATGAAATGTTGTTTGTGTTGATGCTGTGGTGTTCTGATCAAGTGATTTGTTTTGCTTTTGTGATTTAAAATGGATCTTCAGCATATCTTTCAATCAAAAGAATACTGACCATGCAGTGTGAGTATAAATATCATGTGTGATTTGTTAATCAGCAATAAAGACTGCTGTATTATATTACATGTGCACTGTGCTCACTTAACCGTGAGCGAATTGCATTGTGTCGTTCTTAGCAGAGTGTGTGTGTGTGTGTGTGTGTGTGTGTGTGTGTGTGTGTGTGTGTGTGTGTGTGTGTGTGTGTGTGTGTTATCACAGCGCAAAACCACACAGTCAGAGACAAGAACATCAAGCTGAAAACAATGCTAATTTGATTTTACCCTTGCAACTGCCTCCGGAATGAAAGATAATAATCAAACATGATGTCCCTAGTTGAAATGTTCATTCACAAGAGGAAAACTGAAGGCCAAATCAAGAAATGAACTACCACAAAGCGAAGAAAAACAAAATTAAAAGCATTTGTCCAAATGCTGACCACCAAATACAGTAGCACCTCTGCAAATTCAGACAGTTAAAAATGCAAAAAGGCTGAGGTTGAACTTACACAAGGGAGACAACCTCTCCTCGTTGGAACTGCAAGGAATTCGCTGCCCATCTGTTCAGAAAGACGTAGTCTGTGGAACGGTGTCTGGCACTGTCAGGATTTAATACTGGCTGGAAAACAAAAATCATATACAAAATCAAAAGTTAAAAGCTGTTCACTGTAAAACTAGATGCAAAATAATAAGGGACTTTCAAATGCCCAAACAGCGATCGTCAAATGCGCTCGCCCACTCGCTTTCGCTACCAAATTTATCGTCAGGCGAGTGAAAGCTCCGGTAGCGGTAGCCCAAATGGCCAGCAGGAATTCTGAGATGAATCAGAACCTAACAGCCACTCCGGCTTCCAGAATATTTTTCGGGCTACAGTCGAACCTGCCAAGGCGGTCACCTGTATAAGATGTGCCACTGTCTAACCTGGTCACCCCAGAGGATCCCCTGACATGCTAGCTGTTGACATGCCACCCTGGATAACCCCGGTCACCTGTCTAAGGCGGTCAGTTTGACCCGGTCCCTTGGGTGGCCGACTTACACTGGTTTGACTGTATCAGTTTTGTTCAGGGCGGTAGCCCGAATGGCTACCATGGTCCTGACACATTTGACGATCGCTGCCCAAATGCTTGGCTCAAAGCACCAACTCAACACACCTGCTCCTCTGAACAACATGCATTCACCTCAACACTGAAAAACGGCCACAGTATCAAGTGCTGCAAAGGGCCCAGTCAGCCCCCCTACTAACATAAATTTTTGGAATTCCCCATTACATTAAAAAAAAAAAAAAAAAAAAAGGCTGCATAACAGCTAGGGGATCAGTTCTTACAGCTTTCAAAACGGAGGGTCACTTTGACCCTCCCTGTCAAATTCAGAGGGTAATTTTGTAAAATCAAAGGGTCAGACCCAAGTACGAAAATCTTGGTTTCACTGACCAATTGTTTACAAGATTCTCGCAGGCGACACGTGCTATATGAATTGGAAAACCCAACACAAGGGCACATAATTCTCTGTTGTTTCCAATTCAAATGACCACCTGAGTTGTGTTGTTTTAATTACTCTCGGTTTTCATCTCTTAAAAACCGTGCGTCACAATGACGTAAAGCCCCAAATCTCTGCATCAGATTCTGAAATCTCTGCATAAACAACGCACACATGTGCGTAATAAGGAACACTGGAGATGAAGCTGACAACCAATAATATTAGCTGCCGGAGATGAAAAATCTGATGCCCAGAACCTTCAACCTCCGACACTCATTGCAGGAGTATGAACCACTACTTTAGCTACCAGTCACCTCAAACAGATGAAAACATATAACACATACACACATATAATCAAGTACGTGGATATGAACTGTGTGTGAAGACAGCAGCAACGTAACATCTTTAGCGAGCCAAGGTGTAAATTGCTCCTAGTCAGACCTTAAAATTTGCTCAGGCATCCACTTCTGCAATGCATATGCCAAAGAATGCAGTAGCAGACATAACTTAGATATAGTTTTACCTGCATGGAAACTCCTTCTACAGACACAATTGTGCCAATCAGATCAAAGAAGGTGGCCGACACCGGAACGGCGAAGAACACAGTCTTTGCTACAGTGCCAAACAGGCCCATGGTGCCAAGGGGACACAAACCATGTCACTGAAACACAATACATGACAATAAAGGTGAACATGCCTATTTGTCTTATAATTGTCTGGACATCAACTCCTTGAATGCAGCTGCTGTTTTATATATGTTCTTATTTCATATTCTGAATGGAATTTTTGATAAGCAGTATCAGCAACTGCATACAGGTTAGTGATGGCCCGATCTACACACTGAATTTACATTTCACCAGACATGCACATTTCCTAAACACTCAGCTACACCAAATGCATCCTCATGGCTCTAACCACCTAAAATTTTTATCGGCGCTGACAAACATTTGTATGCACATGTAGACAGTTCTATCTAGCCATTCTCCCCCACCGCCTGTCACACTGTCACCATGTCCCCCTCATAACCAGCTGCTCATCATCGAAACTGAAACCAATCCGTTAGACTACCGTGCTGGGGGGCAAAAGTCATGTGAAAGATAGAGTAATAATTATTACGAACAAATTCCTTCCCTCGTAGTCATCTAGTGAGTAATTCATGTTCTAGCACTTTAAACATGGACCCATCAAACCGACGAAAACCGAAATCAACGAGGTTCGGTGTCAACCACAAAACCAGCACTCAAAACCTGTCGTAAACATGGAAACAATGTCCAAAGAACACTGATAACCCACCAAAAATCGGAAACGTCCGCGAAGCTGTCCTCCTATTTGAAAAAGTAAGGTTAAATCACAGAACTGTAAAACTTAAAATAAAAAATACAATTCAACTGAAAACCCGAATGTCAACAACCCAAGAAGCAGACGACCTTCGCCTTGTTTCTAATCGACCAAACCGGAGAAAAAGAAATATTTTTTTAAATAGCGCACAGAGTTATCAGCTGGGGATATGAGTATATTTAACAATAATAAATTAATTTTCTGGTTTTAAAGTTGTCTTGTTTGGCAAATATTCTTTTACTGAAAGAAAGAAAGGAAAAATTAGACTTCTGTATGTTTTCCGGTTTTAGACTTGGCAGTGCTCGACGGGAGGTAACCCTTGAAAATGCAAGCACGATCTCGCAATGGTACCGATGGTACAGTGTTTGGAGCAGCAGCACCACGCTCATTGTCATAGAGCTGTTATTTGTTGTTGGCGGTTATTGCGGGTTTTTTTGGTTTTTTGGTTGTTTTTTTGTTATTTTGTCGTTGGTGTTGTTGTTCGTGGTTGGGTTTTGGTTTGTTTGTTGTTGTTGTCAGTTGCTGCCCCGGCGGCGGTTGTCCAGTGTCACTGAGTGAGTGTGTGTGTGTAGTGTGTGTGTGTCAGTGTGTGTGTGTCAGTGTGTGTGTGTGTGCGTGTGCGTGTGTGTGTGTGTGTGTGTGCCAGTGTGCCAGTGTGTGTGTGTGTGTGTGTGTGTGTGTGACGGTGTGTGTGTGTCAGTGACGGTGTGTGTGTGTCAGGTGTGTGTGTGTGTCAGTGTGTGTGTGTGTGTCAGTGCGTGTGTGTGTGCGTGTGTGTGTGTGTGTGTGTGTGTGTGCCGGAGAGAGAGAGAGCGTGTGTCACGGTCGGGGCGTGTGTGTGTGTGTGCGTGCGTGCGTGCGTGCGGCGTGCGTGCGTGCGTGCGTGCGTGCGTGCGTGTGTGTGTGTGTGTGTGTGTGTGTGTGTGTGTGTGTGTGTGTGTGTGTGTGTGTGTGTGTGTGTGTGTGTGTGTGTGTGTGTACCGGTGTGTGCACGGTGTGTGTGTGTGTGTGTGTGCCGACGTGTCAGTTTCGTTTCATTACCGTCATCAATTCAGTTTTCGCCCCTAGTTCAGTCTCACTGTGACAGGACGTGCAGCATCAGCAGCAACTGACCGTGTGAGTGTAGTATTTGTATGCTGCGCAAAATGCATTATCAGTCGGTGTGTGACCGGTTTCACTGACCGTCAGTATCGCCGGGGAAAGGTTGTCTGAGTTTTCGAAATGTCTTTTGGCTGTGACGACTAACTCGACACCTCGGACTGACGGTGTCTGATCGTGTGTCTCTAGCTCAGTAGTCGGGGAAAATAAAGCAGTTTTCCATACGGCTCTGAGTCACGCAACAGCAAAACATAAACTATACGAGATTCTTTTGTTTTTGGCACTGCCGGCCAGTGCCGGCGCCAGAAATTATCAAGAGGCCAAAATCTTTAGCAGAACAAGTCACAGTAGAGTGTACGGCGCGGCTAAAAACAAAGTCTTGGGATTTTCCGGACTCACTTGGGACATTGAAAAGGAAAACAAACAAACAAACGAAGAAGAAAAAATACTTAATAAAAAGTATCTAGTTTGAGGCTATGCCGCTGGCCATCGCTGAAATTGACGTGTGAAATACTCATCGCCCGGACGGCTCAGACTTACGACAGTCAGCAAAACAAACTGACAGCACCAACACCACCAGCAATACTCCCCCCCCCCTCCAAACACACACCCCGCCCACCCTCAAACACACACACACACACACACACACACACACACACACACACACACACACAAAACGAAAGAGTCAGAAAACTGTGTCCTGTTTTATTTCGCTTTGCCGGCGAGGTACAATAAATCATGTAAATATTGTTCCATCAGTGAAAATCCGTCTTACACGTATAACCTACAAGTCCTTTAAACCGTGACCAGTTATGTATGCAGCTACAACACTCAACAGCTATACAACCATCACGTGCATCAGTTCAGCCAATCCAAACAGGCCAAACGACCCCCAACCGCTCAGCTAACTTACAATTTACGCGATGCAAACAACAGTGAACAGTTTTGAACAGAAACAGACAATTTACAGACATCACAACCTGTTAGAATGAGGGCATGTCATTTGTAAATGCAAAATCAGCATCATCGTGTAATAAATATAACCATTTACTGACTACTACATGAAACGAGTTAAAAAAAAAAAAGTGTTTAAAAATAGTTTTTACAAATTTCTTGAGAAAATTTGTGATTTTCACATTATTATGATGAAACTATGAGGTATCGGTCATAAAATAATGCCACCTAAATTTTTTGTCGGCGCCGACAAACATTTACGTGCACATGTAGACATTAAATTAATCGCATAATAAACTGTATTTAATTTCAGTCATAATCACTAAACCAGCCAAACGGAGGTATTTCAATTCTACCATGACCATATAGTCCGCAGTGAATTCGTTGGGGTAATGAAGTATTCAGAATTATCTGTTCAGATACGTCGCAACATTCTGTTAATACCTGGTAACTTTATTTGTAATGTTTACTTGGTCCCTAATAGACGACTCCACTCGGCAAGCCCCCGAGGCCAAAGCCCCACATCTTTACTCTGCCGTGTATTAGCAAAACGCATGTACGTCCATGCCGTCATTTTATAGTAAAAGGGGTGATTTCAAGACGAAAGAAGTTGAAGTAATGGTCTTTTTCCTAAAATGACGTCAATATAAAATTTCTGTTCTGGCCTTTCGTCATTTTGTTGGCACCCTTCCACCATACCTTTCGGCTTCACTCGTCACCTATCAACCGTCGCGAACCCTCCGGTCGTCGTCCGAGAGGCTTCTCAAAATTCCCAAGCGCAACCTGAAATCCTTTGGCGAGCGCTGTTTCAGTTTTGTTGCACCAACCTTTTGGAATTCCCTGCCAGCACATCTGAGAAACGCGCCCACACTGTCTGTTCCTCTTTTGTAAAGCTTTCCAGTAATTTCCCGTGTCAGCAACTACTCAGTTTCACCAGTGTATGTCTGTCCACTGTTTGTAAAATGTGCGTGAGTGTCGGTGAGTGATTGGCGCATTGAGTTTATGCCAAAGAAATGCGCCCTACAAATGCCATTTATTATTATTATTATTATTATTATTATTATTAATGAACTTACTGCTTTATTTCCACGTTTCAGTGATATCGAACTACACGTGCTTCCCTCTTTGTAGTGTCTGGCAAGAAAGTTTGCCAAACCATACCGTGTAAGTGTTGTGCTCATTCTGCCGCGGCACGCGACTGGCTGATTTCTGCGGGCTCGCCCCCCCCTTTGATTGCCGGACAGGAGTGGAGTCGTCTTTTGAACGTTACAGACTGAGGGGAAACTGTCTATACGTGTTCAACGCGGAGCATGATTCGCTCATCACAGCGCTACAAACGCTGATATTTTATTTTTCAGTACTCTCGTTCTTCTCGTAGAATGAATCAGTACTGACATGAAATGCACCGAATATTATGAGTTGTCTCGCGAACCTTCGAACCTCGTCCAAATCTTTTGGTGAACTCCATCCTTCATAAACGAGCAAAATAATATACATTGTCCTAAGTGGACCAAACCGCCGCGCTGTGTCCCCATCAACAACATAGCGCGTCGACTGGACGCTCCTGTCAATTTTTAAATACACAGCACTGATGCACTTCTGGCATGCTCGTGCCATACACTGAACAAGACAGAGCGCCCTTCTTATACAGTCTTGTATGGATCCTCGCGTCAGTCACGGATGAATGGCGTCAGCCGCCCTCCGAGAAGTATGAATTCTGGTCACTACTAAGTCAGCCTCACAGAGCAGAAATGAGAAATACGTCGAGTTTCAAACATCCACGTTATAAATAAACTTCACATCAAGAATTCACGCAAAGTTTTACCCAAGACTGAGTATTTTGATTGTTTCAACCGATGTCCGTCAAATGAAATCAATGAAACAGAACCATATGTCCCACGCGCGCATGTCACATCATAGACGAAGCTGTGGGTTTGTGCGACTGTGTCCGATCGGATCGCATGTGAAGTCTACAATTGACCAATGTTTCTATGCGCTCCGTCACAATTTCCAATCGTTACGTGAATCAGTGTGCGTATGGCAATGTATCCCCTTACTCTGAACTGATGAACCAGTTGGTCTTGTAAACCTCTAACGTCTATAATGACGGAACCAGTTTGGAACATTCTGGCGTAAACCTCTAACGTCTGTAACGACGGAACCAGTTTGAAACATTCTGGCGTAAACCTCTAACGTCTATAATGACGGAACCAGTTTGGAACATTCTGGCGTAAACCTCTAACGTCTATAATGACGGAACCAGTTTGGAACATTCTGGCGTCCGTAATGAACCAGCTTGTGTCAGTTGCGCACCTATATGTCATCCATGTACGCCAAGAATGGACCAGTCTTACACATTCTGACGTTAAATAATGAACCAGTTCTTCACAATCTGATGTCAATAAACCAGTTCGTGATGCGCACCTCAGTATACGTCATCCACGGACAAGTTTGTGCGTTGTGTCACACCGCGCACACATAGCCAGTTTTCTGTCAAATTCATATCAGTTCTCAGTAGTAGGAGGGGGGGGGTGTTTGGGGGTTGAACGTCCTTTTCCACCTCATACGGGTGATATCAAGGACGGGGCAACGATGAAAAAGCCAGCACAAATAATTATTTGGCCCCAGCCGGAATACGAACTCACGACCCGAGCACTAGAAGTCCAACGTACGCTCTACCATTCGGCCACCCTGGCTCCCCGTTCTCAGTAGTGATCATAAGTAATGACAAAAGAGATATCTCTAATATATATCTCTAGTGTCACTGGTCAGTAACCATCGTCCCTGCTTCGGAACGACTGTAACCGAACACCAGAGTAGAACCGACCGTAGCGCGCTTTCCACAGGAGAACAATGAACCAGAGTGAGAAGAGGCTGCCGGCGAGGCAGAGCGACCCCACGACCAGCAGGTAGATCTTCACCTCGCAGAAGATGGCGAAGCAGTCCGAGACTCCGGTGTAGATGAACACCCGGGGTAAGACGTCGTCCCGCGTCAGGTAGCAGTGGCACACGGTGTCCGACTGTTGTCGACAGGACTGGAAGGTGAAGATTCTCCCCAAGTGAATGGCGGCAAATATGGCGGCGGTGACGTTCACGAACACGCTGATTGCCGACATCACGGAACACAGAACCTGCGAAATACAACTGATAAAATAAATGCACGAGTCACACGAAGCGTTTAATGGGGCCCGGCTTTTAAAAAGAAAGACGCAAATGTAAAAATCTGGCATAGCCCGGTCCAGCCCAGTTAAACGCCTTTTTCTGGATGGCACAACAATGATCGCCAAACTTTAGATCAAAATAAGCATTTAAGTATCTGCAGGCAACATGCTTTTGAAAGATAATGTCTGATGTGCGGTTAATAATAATAATAATAATTGTGGATTGTGTAGGCGCTTTACCAAATTTCTTAAATTGGCTCAAAGCGCCGCGAGCTGAACCCAACACGCACGCTCACGTGAATCACGCGCATTCTCTCACACTGACACGGGACATGAACACATTACAATCACGTGGCTAAGACTTGCTGCCTGCCACAACATGCGGAAAACTGACGAAGTCTAAAACCATCATCCTCCCCAACCCCCCCCCCCCCCCTCCATCCCCCAGAAGTAGTTTCATTAGCATCTATACCAGAATTACTCTAAATATGCATCACATTCAATTCATCAATAAAAAGTTTAATTCACGTATTAGGAAGCACAAAAAAATGCTTTCAGCCTCCTCAACAATCCAGACAAAACAATACGAGATTCGTGTATTCACATCTTCCGTTGCCAAAGGAACAACAGCGTTAGCGTAAGTGTAAGGATACCCACCATTCACGTCGTCTCCTCTAAGCACAATTTAGCATCCCAGAGAGCACCGCGCTATAATCTCATCCCAAAATACACTGTGTATTGCGCCTGTGCCCTTACTGATAACGCCTGCGCACAATATGATTGTCGGCTCACCTTCAGAACAAACGCCTTTGTGGTTTTGGAGTAGTCCTTAAAGTTGGTGGCACAGAAATAGATACCCAGAATCCCGGCCGCACACAGCTGAAACAAAAGAGAAGAGGATGTCCGTTACATTTTGGCAGTCTCAAATAAACCACTGCCTCAGGACTTGGTGGAGGTCAAGTTGAGATTAAACAGGTAGTGGTGACGTGTGTGTGTTAGAGAGTGTGTGTGTGTGTGTGTGTGTGTGTGTGTTGGGGCCGAGAGGCGGGGGGGGGGGGCCGAGATCATATCAGTGACCTTCATTCCTCGGGTTTCCACGTCAGTCATAGCACCGCGTTTTTCCAAATTCAACACGCCATAGCACCGGAAACTGAGAAAAGCTGTTGCTTTTCAGTTGTCTGTTAGAAGACTGAAAGGGGCCGTCAGTTTATCGACCAGAAACCGACTTGTACTAATACGTTACTACAGTCTAAACTGAGATGTGTATACGCTCGCATGTTTCAAAATAACGGCATTAGATGACAGCAATCGTCACAGGAATTGCATAGCAACGGAGAAAGGTCGTCCATTTTGATACTAGCCTTCCGTGTACTTTAAGAAACCTGGGGGTTTGCACCAAACTGACACTAATTAGGGTGAGATAACTGAATCAACGTGAGTTCCGTGATAGAACTGTCAACGCTTACGCGTTGGCAAGTACTGGCCCTTTGATACCAATGAACGATTGGAGAAAAAAATGTTTTACACACACACACACACACACACACACACAGAGTATACTCAGTTAACACATATACACGCGCACGCACGCACGCACAAGCACACACGCACGCACGCGCGCGCGCGAGCCCACACACACACATACGTGCGGCACACACACCGGCACACACACAAAGAAAATAACAACCCCTGAGTCGGCTGATAACTGGTAAGTATTTGCAACTTCACATACCGCATCTGTCAGACCAAACCAGAGGTAAATCCCAACAGTAACGAGATGGATTTGGATGCTGTCCAGGAAAGTACATTTCGGTCAGACAAGCGCGGAGACGTCAGTTCCACAGACTGGAAACTCAAAACTCGATTTGCTTACTGTGCTCCGGAAATAGACTGGTCTAAACCCTTGCTGTATAATTGAGAGGATTTTCTCGTTATAGGAGCGAGGAAACAGGGTACGCGGGGGAGGGGGGGGGGTTGTGAGGGCGGTTTTGCGAAAGGGGATCGAAGTATGGATGAAGGGAGCGAGTCAGTCTGTTGTTTCAGCTAGTAGCATACTATAGCAACCAGTGATTGCCGGTGTGCGGGCCGGGATGCACTCCCCAGCGTAAGGAATGACCCGGGTCTAAGCAGCTTGACGCTGGAAGTGCCCCAGGTCTAAGAATTTTGAGACTGGAAGCAGACTGAGGCTGAAAATGCCCCGGATCAAAGCAGCTTGAAGCTAGAAGCGCCCCAGAGTCAATACTGGAGCCGGGGAGAAGACGGCATCTGGCTGGTTACACCGGCATCATCATTAAAAGTCGTATTTCATCTTGATGCCATTAAGCACAGGTAAACGGTCTGACCACTATTCCGTCAAAGGTTCAGTCTGCTGCCTACGGGTAATAGTTGGACTTTGCCTAGTAGTCAGTGTGTGAGTGTAAAATGCGCTTTGGTGATGATGACGACGAAGATGATGATGACAGTTATGTATGCCACAGTTAAAAAAAAAATCTAGTGGACATCAGAACTTAGTAGTTAGCACCACACTTGCAGATCTTGGCGCCACAATAACAATTACCGGCCGGCGGCCGTGTACGTCCACGTACTACTACTACTACTACTACTACTACTACTACTACTACTACGACTACGACTACTACTAATTACTCTTTATTGTGCAGGCGCGTTACCCAATTTCTTGTATTGCCTTAAAGAACGCCGAAAACTGAACCCAACGCGCACGCTCACTGACGTGACTCTCACGCATTCTCTCTCTCTCTCTCTCTCTCACAAGACAGGACAGGAAGCCGGAGTACCCGGAGAGAAACCCCTGACGAATGAACGGTGTCATACGAGAGACAAATTCTTTTGCCCCAAGTGGGACTCGAACCTGACCTCTCGCACTGGTCTTAACCACTAGACCACCGACCGCTTAGCTGTAGACAAAGATATACAAGTACAGTGCACGGCATGGGAGGGAAGGTCATAGGGGAATCTTTACTTGTCGGTTTGACCTTTGTGGATGAGACCAGTGGTTTATACAGCACCGTACACAAACAAACCTACGGAATGGCCGACAGGTAAGAAAACCACAGGTCTGATTACACCTGCATGTTTCCATCACATCCAGTCTGTACAGACAGAAGGTAGTCAGCGTCCAAGTCAGAGTATTCAGGTGGGTTAAGTTATAACTGAAGAACTGACCGCGGGTGGTGGTGGTAGTGGTGGTGGTAAGGTTGGTGGTAGGGGCGATGGGTGGGGAGGAGGGGCCGGCAGTGGGGATGGAGTGACTGTTGGTGTACTCGCAAAATATGAGTTTGTCAGTTATGGTGTAAATGGACGGTCCCTGGTCGAGACATCGGAATTTTTCCATTTTGACCGACTGAATAAGTGAACTTGAAGAGTGGAGGGGAGGGAAGGGGAGGGGTTACTGATGTTCAGGTGCTCCTCCACACACACACACACACACACACACACACACACGCATCAACAATTGGGTGGGTGGTGGGTGGGTGGGGGTGAGTTAGTGGTGGTGGTGGTGGTGGTGGTGGTGGTGGTGATTAGGGGTGGGGGGGGGTCGCCACTAACTTCTTTATCGTGTACATGATGTATCACTCTGTTAAACCGCCAAATAAGCAAGACAGAAATCTCTTATTACGATTGAGAGATGCTTGTCAGTGTTTCAGTGAACAGTTCGTAATGTTGAAGCTTTTATTTAGCACTCTATGTGAGCTGGGATCGGTTTCAAAAACTTCATGAGCGGATGCCTGCACTAAGTTTCGGCCTTTTTCTTAACGCCAGTAGTCGGGTTATTTTTTGGGGTGTTTTTGTTTTTGTCAGTTTTCGTTTTTGTTGTCGTTTTGTTGTTTTGTTTGTTTGTTAACTGAGATTACAGTTACGTCACACTGATTTCATCTTGATGCATTCTGAGACTGTACACACAGACACAGTCCGGCTCTGATCATTGCAACTGAACGCATGCCGACGATAGTGCCTCGACGTAAATAGAGGTGAGGGCAACTGCGGACATGATGGCGTTCGAAGCACGTGCCCTCCCCTACATCTTGTTAGCATTTCCGAGTGAAAAGACTTGGGGGTCCCGGAACGCAACAGGCATGGCTCTGGTTACTAGAACAATAGGCTTCAGAGAAATTGCTCACATACCGTAAGCAAGACGTGACTCTGAGAGAGAGAGAGAGAGAGAGAGAGAGAGAGAGAGAGAGAGGTGGGTGGGTGGGTGTTTGGGAGTTGAACGTCCTTTTTCACCACATACGGGTGATATCAAGACGGGGCAACGAGAAAAAGGCAAGCACAAATATGTGGCCCCAGACGGGATTCGAACTCACGACCCGAGCATTGAAAGTCCGACGCTCTACCATTCGGGCACGCCGGCTATCAGGAGCCCCGAGAGAGAGAGAGAGAGAGAGAGAGAGAGAGAGAGAGAGAGAGAGAGAGAGAGAGAGAGAGAGGGAGAGAGAGAGAGAGAGAGAGAGAGAGTATTTTTTAACTTTTATTTTATTAAGAAGGCCTTTGAAAAAGTGATGGCTCCCACAAAAGTTTTTTTCCCTTAATTTTTCAAAGTAGCAACAGCATTTAACTCAAGCAAATGTAATAAAATATCACATGACAGCCGCGCAAAGTTAAGCATTACTATTACAAATCGTGTTTTTGTTGTTGTTTCTGTTTTGTTTTCTATGGTAAATCCGTTGTGTAAAATATAGAATGCGCTAGAATGGCCTACAATAAAAAAAAATTCAAATGAGTGTTTTGAGAGAGTGGGTGCTAAATATAATGTCAAGTTTTCAATTGAGTTCAATTGAAGTGAATGGACTGGAGTGGAAAGGAATTTAATTTTGATTCCATTCGATTCAGTTCAACCATATTGCATTAATTTCTTGTATTTATTGTTTGTACTGATGAGACTACTCAGACAGTTTCACTGAATAACATTAGCGTATCATATGACTCGTGCTTTGGACATCATATGACTCGTGCTTTGGCCATCATATGACTCGTGTTTTGGCCATCACATGACCCGAGCTTTGGCCATCACATGGCTCGGGCTTTGGCCATCACATGACTCGTGCTTTGGCCATCACATGACTCGTGCTTTGGCCATCACATGACCCGAGCTTTGGCCATCACATGGCTCGGGATTTGGCCATCATATGACTCGTGCTTTGGCCATCACATTACTCCTGCTTTGGCCATCACATGACCCGAGCTTTGGCCATCACATGGCTCGTGCTTTGGCCATCATATGACTCGTGCTTTGGCCATCATATGACTCGTGCTGTGGCCATCACAAGACTCGTGCTTTGGCCATCATATGGCTCGTGCTTTGGCCATCATATGGCTCGTGCTTTGGCCATCATATGGCTCGTGCTTTGGCAACCTTTACGGACCCAGCGTCAGTATCAGCAGTCCTGTCAACAACTAGCACCGGTGCCCGTTCTTTTTTGTGGCGATACTAATCAGTGGGATCTCCTAGCTACGACTGACATGACATTTAAAACTGAGAGGGGGGAAATTCATACGCCTGTTTTTGAAAGCCTTGTTGCCGGATATGGGGATCTTTAAGAGATGTAAGAGTGTATCCTGTTGGAGGAGGAGAAAGGAGAATCTGCGAGATCTAGCAACTTGAACCTTTTTCAAGGATACCGTTGTGTGCGGAGAACAAAAGATGCAATTCACGTGAAAGCCAAGTGGATAAACAAGCCTACCCCCCTCCCTCCCCCCCCCCCACACACACACACCCTGTCCGCCAACCACACGCAGGCAGACTGGAACACTTCTTCACCTGCTCAGTCCACACACACACACACACACACACACACACACACACACACGGCACACACACACACACACACACACACACACACACACACACACTTCGCGCATTTTGCTCCCCTTTGAGCTATCATGCACTGCAATGATATCAAGGAAAGCACTTTGACGCCTCTAACTGAGCCTGCTGTATCTACAGCATATCACCATCCCTTGACAGCACCAGCAAGGCTCGGTGAACAACAAAGCAGCCTCAGTTTTACGATAGGGCGGTGCAGCAAGTCTGCCGCTGTGAGTCGCAGGTAGCATCTTTACAACAACACCTCTGGCTGTCTTGATTTGCCAGAGAGGGATAAAACTGACACGTCAAGAAATGAGCCTGAAGATCAGATCCTGTGTGTTGTGAACAAAGCTGGCCATTTAAACAGGCTACTGAATGTTTTGCAGCCATGCAAATGGGAGTTACGCGGTACTGACACCTCCCGGCCGCCCCCACCCCCCCCCCCCACCTCATCCCATCCAACCTGTAACTGCTAGCAGAAAATTCCAAGTTCAGAGAGCTTATTAAATTTGTTGATATTGAATTAATTATTTCTGTTAATTTTGTAAGGTATGATATTGTAACAGCACTGACTTTTTCAATGTTGTGTGTGTGTGTGTGTGTGTGTGTGTGTGTGTGTGTGTGTGTGTGTGTGTGTGTGTGTGTGTATCGCGGTTCATAGACTGAACTGCAGTATTCTGGATCAAACTGAGCAGGCAGAGACAACAGCTTTAGGGTCCGACAAACTGACATACTCAGTGAAGACTGAGACCTCAGTGTTGATACTTACCGGTGCACCAGCCCAGAACGGCGTTTCTCGGATCGGAAAGACAGGTAGGAACAGGTAGAGGTACACGGACACAGCCGTCACTCCAGCCCCCACCAGCAACTGCATCAACACCAGGAAAATGTTCACTTGACAGCACCCTCCTCCCCCTCCTCCACAACCACAACAACGACAGCAACGTCGGCAACATCCATCACCAGCACCAGCACTCTCACCACCACCACCATTGATTGTTGAGTCAGTCATCTGTGCGGCGAGTGAGGCTCTGCTGCCCATCTTGTTGCGTCGTCTGTGAGGCTTGTGTCTTGAGCCCAGGTGCGAAGGGTTCAGGTTCTGCGGCACAGTCGTCTCAAGCCCTACCAGCATGGACCGGAGCTCCGGACTGCTGTAAGACAATTTACCACCTCCTCCTCCACCACCACCACTACCACCACCACCACCACCACGTACACCTCGGCCGGCGGCTCCGATCACCTGGGTGAACTTGATAGACGAAGCAGAATGCGCTCTGGGACGGCCAGTTATAACCATTGTGTGCACTGCAGCAGCCGAGTTGGGGACTCCCGATATAGACTTTACCGGCACACGCACACACGCACGAACACCTGTGGCATCCAGGTTTTTACCTGTGGGCGGCGTCCTGCGGATAGATCTGCTACATGTATAAAGGCTACCTGCCCTTCGGTGAATGCTGTTGCCAGAGTGGCTCTTGACGCAGCTGGTGGGTCCGATACAGTTGTGCCAGCCGATAAAATACCACGCGCCTAGTGCAGTGAGGGCGGCCGGGTGGGGGTACCTGACTCAGTCGCTCAGTCTTGCCACCACCACCACGTGCCACATCCCGCTCCGCCACTGACTCTGCGACTGAGAGGATAGACGGAAACACGCATACAAACCCAATGGGCCCCTACATCGGTACGGCTAACGGTCGAGGCGTCAGCCTGGCCTCCACCGACCGAGATGTGCCAACTATAACTGACTTCCTAATCTCTATTATCGCTCCTTCAAAATTCCCTCGCAATCATGACGTTTCTTCACCGCCTGCTCGCCTGTATGGAGCACGTACGCGCGCGCTCCCCAGCCAGGCTGTTTTTAGCGACGTACAGCAAAGGGTTAGTGGCTGCTGGTAACCCCAAACGGTTGCTGTTTGATCCCTGCCTCCCTCCCTCCACCCCGGCGCAGCCCCTCTCTTCTCACCCCCCCCCCCCCCTTTCCAGTCCTTTCGCGTGCTGATCTGGCACCGATGAAAAACACACTTTGTCTGCACTTGCTGTGAAAACAACCGATAATTCGGTTCAAATGCTGCAAAGTTCGTGAAGATGGTGGCAATCATGGTCGGGAGGGGGGGGGGGGGGAGGGCGGGCTGAGGAGGTGGGGGTGACCGAGTGGGTGGGCATGCCTAGGAGACGGTGGTGATGAATCTGATGATGGTAGTGATGGCCGGTGGTGGTAGTGGTGGTGGTTGCTGTAGGGGGGGGGGGAGAGGGGGGATAATATAAGTCAGTGACCCTCGTGGCCTGGGTGCCGGAAAGGGGACTGATATCTCAGATGCAAATGGCATACATGGACAAAGGCGCGTTCATACGTCTACACATATTGTGTATTCTTGTATTGTGTTGTGCTGTGCCGCCTGTCGGTGCTGTGCTGTGTTGTGTCGTTTGTATTGTATTGTATTGTATTGTATTGTATTGCCGGCATTGCATTGTATTGTATTGTATTGTATTGTATTGTATTGTATTGTATTGCCGGCATTGCATTGTATTGTATTGTATTGTATTGTATTCAGTGTATCAGTTTTCTTCCTGCTTGGGGAACCGGGATGGCCGAATCAGTGGTAGAGCGTTACTGAGATTCTCAATGCTCGGGCCGTGAGTTCGAAGCCAAACATTTGAGCTGGCCTTTTTCAGCATGCCCCGTATTTGATATCACCCTTACATGGTGGAAAAGGACGTTTAACTCCCAAACTCCCACCCACCGAGGTGGGTGCTTAATAAGTAGTACACGGACAGTAATTGTTCAGACATACAAGCCCTCAGTGCCGAGTACGGGATCATTGCCGGCTCAGAACAACCAGGACCGTAGACCCCTGATGCATTCTACTGTACCTACAAAATGTTCAAGCTAATGTTTTGGACAGTGCAGTCCCCGTTTTACTGACTTACTACATGTACCACCAGTAGCAGTCTTCAGACTTATCGTGTTCCACCCATTTACCACCTGGTGTTCTCAGCTATCACTATCAGCCAGTTTCAAGCTTATCAAGTTCCACTCACATGCTGCTAACATCGTCATGTTTCCAGCATCGGCAGGCAAAACTCGAGCTGGTGTTTGGGGTTTCCGGATGCTGAGGGGAATGATTGCTTTTCTTTTGCCATATGTCTACATACCGCATGCTGTGCATCGGAAATACACATACGCTAATCGAGAATTCCCAGCCAGGCAGAAGGTCCTGTCGATACAGAAAAAAAGAAGAGAAATACGGCGTTCTGGAAGGGAACGGCCCTCGTAATATGCACGTAGGCCGTAAAGTACTGACTGACTACACCAGTCGCCGGTCACCAGGGGTTAGTGACGATGGCGTGGTGCGTTTCTAGTGCTACTGTGATTCGGGCCGATCGTCGGGGGTTCTCTCGGGTACTCCGGCTTCCTCCCCCTCTGCTTTGGAAATGTTCAGCCCACCAAATCATTGAAAAATAAATGCAATTCTAAATTCCGAAATTTAAATAGCTGAGCTGACCCTTCACAGCACGTAATTGTAATGTGTTTTTGTCCAATGTCACAATGTGTGAGAGAATGCGTGTGACTCACGTGAGCGTGCGTGTTGGGTTCAGTTCGCGGCGCTTTGAGCCGATTCGTGAAATTGGGTAAAGCGCCTATACAATACTCATTATTATTATTATTACACACTGGGCTCAAACACATCACTGTCACGTGGTGCGTAGGTTTTTGTTGTTGTTCTTTTTTAGTTTCGGATTTTAGAATTACATTTATTTGCAATTTTGAAAACGACTCTGTGTGACATTAAACATATCTATGATATGTGCATGCTCATATTTCAAACATAGACCCGAATGGTAGACGGAGGGTTGGACTTTCAAAGCTCAATGGGGTCGTGAATTCCAATCCTGGCTGGGGCCAGCCGGCTTTTTCTCGTTGCCCCGTCTTTGTTATCACCCATAGATGGTGGAGAAGGACGTTAAACTCCCAACTGAACACCCACCTCAAACATGAATTCACCTGACAACAATCATTCGTCGTCAAACCTTTTGATTTACGGTAGCACCAGATTAAAAAAAAAAAAACCCTGCCATCTTGGCTGACCCCTGTGATCGTAGTAGTCAGTAGAAGTTGTCAGTAGTAGTGGTGGTTGCTATCTTATTCCTGAGACATTGAGACTCTGTTTAGATGTTCTCCTGTCTTCCCCAGTACATATGCCTACCGATTGAAGCGGCTGTTATCATCACTGCAGCGGCCGGGGCTCCTTCCTCCGTCTCAGTATCGGCGCGCGATGTTTTACGTGCCCAATCCTGCTGAAGTTTGTGTACGACTGAGGTAAAGTGTACCATGATATGCCTGCTGTGCAAGACTGACTTGAACTTTGACGGCCTGCGTACGTGTGTAGTAGCCCCCACCCCCCCAATTAATAAGTGTGTGCCGGATCCTCAGAAATCACCTCTATATTGCAAGAGGTGGCGCCGGGGAATAGCCGAGCCGAGGCAGGTGGAGGGTTAGACCGCGGCTGTCAGTGCTCGAGTCGTGAGTTCAAATCCCGCCAGTTCAGGAGCGAAAAGTTAGCGCTGGCATTTTTCCTCGTTGCCCCGTCTTGGATATCACCCTTATGTGGTGGAGAAGGACGTTAAATCCCTATGCAACAACAACAACAACAAACAAACCCCAAATAAAACGCAACAGCAGTGAATTTTTTTTTAATCAAAACACGAAATTGTAATTCTAAGACGCGTAAAAGGTGTTTGGATGTGTGCGTTATACACATTGAACAGAAACGGTATGACTACACCAAAGCACCTGTCCTTTGTGATAGAACAGAATCAGTCAGTTTTGCAGACGTTATTGACAGGGCGGCCTTTCCAATGACTTGAAACTGGTTGTCAATGAGCAGTATGTGGACGACGAGACCCGTCGGCATTCAGTTACCAGAACTCGGAACTGGTTACACTCTGAGTGAGAGAGAGAGAGAGAGAGAGAGAGAAAGAGAGAGAGACTGAGAAACTGAAATTGAAACTGAAACCGAAACTGAAATAACTTTGTTTGAAAACGGTTGAAGTTTTGATGTTCCGACCAATTTTCAAACCTGCCGTTTTGAAAAAAAGCAAACAAAAAACAACGAAACGAAAAAGAACAGTTTGCACATACTTAAAACTGGAACATGAAACTTAACACACACACACACACACACACACACACACACACACACACACACACACACACACACACACACACACACACACACGCGCGCGAGTTATAAGAAGTTAAAACGAGTTATAAGAACAGTAGCAGAATTACACATGTATCAGATATTTTCATTAGGACGCAAAATAGAAACTGTTCAGTTCAGAACTCAGCCTGGTGAAAATCACGTAGCTGTGAGTTGGATTATTTGAGCTGAGTTCTGAAGTGAGTTTTAACAATCAGAGAATACATCTCTATGTATACAGTTCCTGGACAGCAGGCTTGAGCTATACTCGCGTTACTGGTCCGCGCTGACGAAAGCTGTGCTGGCGTTGGAGCCGTAGTCACCGTGCTGGACGACGAGAGGATCCTGACCTTGCAGACTGCGGTACCCGGACCTGCCTCTCCGACGTCGTCTTCGTACCGCGAGCACGCCCACCGTCGCCAGAACGAGACACGCCAGCGTGGCGCCGATGGAGATGCCCGCCGCAGCTCCAGGGGACATACCGCTGGACGCTGACGAGTGGGAGGAAGGGTGAGACTGCGACTGCCTGCTCCAGGAGCGCGAGGTGGGGTCGAAGATGAAGGATCCAGTTGGAGGGTCGAGGACGGGTGGCGAGGGCACGAACGGAGGGCGCTTGACAGGAGGCAGGGCCGGCCCGGACATGGCTCCCGTCCGCACGCAGTAGTTGATCTCGCAGTGCTGCTCGATGGTGGCCATGTGCTTGCTGAACCCGTCAGGGCATCTCTTGGGCCACGCCCCAGCGTCGTCCCGGAAGAAAGCTCGCAGAGTGGACCCTGAAGGCCCTGATCCGCTGGAAGACTTCGACGACCCTTGCTTGCCGGTAACCTGTGCTGACCGCTGCTTCACCGCCAAGGGATTACCAGCCTGGCAGCTGAGGAAGCCGCCGAAGGGAACAGCGTAGTGGTCGCCAAACTCGAAGTCATCGCTGATGCACACCTGGAGATCCGGGGCGCCGCCAAGCGTCAAAGCAAAGAAGTTAGGTGGGCAGGCGAAAGTGCGGGTGATGGGGTTGACCACTGTGGTCGTGTACACGCCGCCAAACAGGTAGCCGCTCTGGTCGGGGACTGGATCTGTAGCCACGCACCAGACCATGTCGTACGTGGCCCTGATACCACATCGACGCCAGAAAAACCAGACGCGCTCGCACCCTTCGACCCCGCCCTGGTAGAGGCGAATAGCTTGGTACCGAGGGGGGCAGGAGAAACTACCGGTGATGGGGTTGACCTGAAGACAAAGAACTCAAGAATTTACCATATAAAGAAAGAAATAAAGATGGAGTTTTAAACACCAACCGAAATTTCTTGATTTAAAGAAGACAATTTTTGCTTGGGAAAGTTGTGCCTGTGAGTGCGCGCCCTGAACGCAGCTCGAAATAGTCTTTCTTAAGGTTAGTAGAGCTCTAAATGCAACACGCTGACGTTAACTGGCCATGCGAACGGGGAACTGAAAGCTCGAAGCTCCGTGTGACAACATTTTGGCAGACGCTGTGCATTTCGGCTTCTGCCTGCTCAATGCCAGACCGTGTGAGACTGTAACTGTTCAAGAAGTCTAGGTGGCATGGCGTTAGGTACTATCGGAACAGCCCAGATCGATTAGTGAGTCTAGAAATATCGGACGATGGGCCTTACAAAAAGAAAGAAAGAAAGAAACAAACAAACAACAACAAAACACACACACACACACACACACACACACACACACACACACACACACACACACACACACACACACACAAGAAAAGGACACGCACGCGGTGGAAAATCCGGCCCCTGCCCATAAAATCCACCCGGGTGCTAATTGTGGAAAGATCTTTTGGGCAAGTGTGAAGCGAACCCCAACTGCATGTCACCCGTCACTTGAAAATACTGACCGAGGTCACCGTTGCTTAACCTCGAAACGGAGCTGCGACCACCGAGACAGGTAGGCTGCCGGGGCACTGCGGTAGGTTGGCGATGCAGAGATCCGTTTCCCGTGCAACTTCGGCTACGTACCAGAGATGCATATTTGGAGGAAAACGCTATATATTCCTCTTACACATAAGACTGCAGATAACACCCAAGAAATGCTTTAAAATTCCCCCCCCCCAAAAAAAAAAAAAAAAAAAATCACAAAAATCAGGCAGCCTTAGATTCATGTGCAGAGTAAATTTCAACAAATTCCAATATTCCATTTTTTGACAATGTTGGCAGCCATCACATACCCCCTCATTCCACGGTCATCTGCTGGCTCCTACCAGTTGCCAGCCGCGCATGAATACAAATAGTCCACAAGCCAGCCTCATTTTCCCCTAATTTTACTATTACCTCAAAGGAAACTTGTTTACAAAGCCAACAAAAAGCACCAGATTGCCATTTTTACAATGGGCAAAGATTTCTACTATATTTAGCGTAGTTCTTACTACATGACCCGGAAGCCATTACCGGTCTGTAACCTGTGATTCGCTTCAAAAGCTTCAAAACTTCAAGGGTGGGTGGGTGGGTGTTTGGGGGTTTAGCGTCCTTTTCCACCACATAGTCAAAACTTCAAAAGTGTCGACGGTCATAGCTCTGTCGAAGGGTGGTTGCTACAACAACAACAACAACAACAACAACAAAAACAACAACAACTGTACTTAATTACCTGTGTCTTTCCATTACACATGTGGCTCCATGAAGGGTTGGAACTGCACGTCTGGTACACGCCCCCAAAAGACAAGTTGGAGGAGGGCGGGTGGCACGAGCCGTCGTCAACATTGGCAGCGGGCGAGAAGTTGAGCGAGTCCTGATCCAGACACCCGGGCCACACGTTAAACTGGTAGTAGGCTTTGACCGCCTCGCGCACCGACTCCTCCAGCTTGTTCAGCGTGGCGGCAGGGAGTTCTGGTAGTACTGAGGGAGTGACGAGGTAGTACAGAGGGTCGCCCGCGCGGTCCAGATACACCAAGTCCCTGTCGACATATTGCAGTGCTAAACAAACGACCGTGTGTCATTTCGCTTTTGAAACGGCATCAGCGGAACTGGTTTGGGGGCGCTGCAGTTACATATGACTATTTCAATGACACAGAATCATGCATGTACTCAGAACCAACGTTTGTTTCAAAGAAACAACACCACCAATGATAATAATAATGTCACAGTGACGGTACCTACAAACACCTATTCACCTCTTTTTTACCATGTGCTCTATTTATCAGTTCGGGACCGACACTTGAATAGTCTCAAGGCGCCTGTAGCCACGCCCTCTGGCGACTGGCGACCACGGCCCGAGCAGTCATCTGCACGCCATTTTGGTTGATCACGTGGGTTAAAACGGTCGTGGTCGCCAGTTATTCAGGGATATGTTGTGCATGTTAGTGGGGAAGGAGTGGTCAAAGTGAGTAGGTAAGGGTGTCTTACGTCTCTTTGCATCGAGCAGAACCGAAAACACCCGTCAAAGTGCGTGCAATTAGCTCCAATTATTTTCGTATACCATTCAAGCATCTAGGTATGGACTTACATGTCAACCGCCTCCGCCCAGATGTCAGGTGTGAAGTTGGCGGGCTTGAAAAGCGGACCTCCTAGAGTCTTCACCACAGAAGAGGTCCTCTGGGAGAGATAACTCTGCATGAACTTTTCGTCAGTCTTGGTCTCGTAGGAAGCGGACATGTGGAAGACAGAGAAGAGAGAAGCGCTGGCGGAAGCCAGGATGTCTGATTTGTGTTCCTCTTGGCTGTTCACCCACTCGTCCCGCAAGTGATCCACCTGTAATAAATCACACGCGCACCTGATTGCCATCATCATCATCGTCGTCGTCATCTTCGTCGTCATCATCGTCGTCGTCGTCGTCGTTATCATCGTCGCCATCATCATCATCATCGTCGTCGTTGTCGTCGTCGTGTCATCATGGTCATTATCGTAATCTTCATCGTCGTCGTCATTATTAGCGTCATCAGCATTATGATGTCCGATTTTTTGTTCAGTCGGGCTGTTGACACACTCGTCCCGCAAGTGTTCAGAAGGTCGCGGGTTCGAATCCTTACGGTCACCTCTGTGGTCGACAAAAGACATCGACCACCCAGACCCGAGCTTGTGGTTACCGAGCTGTCGTGAGTTCGAATTCGGTCCGGCTGGCCAAAAATGGAAGCCAAGAAATTGTGCTGACGTTTCTCCTTGTCCTCGGCTGTGATTTTTAAACTTTTGAGATCTCACCCTTACGTGGTCAGAAAAAGGAAATTAAACCTTCGATGGTGACATTTTTTTTTTTGCCTGATAAAAAAGGACCAACCAACCAACCAACCAACCAGCCAGCCAGCCAACCAACCAACCAAGCAACCAGAACACACAAGCATCCTCTGGCTAGCAACGCACCTGTACGAGCGCTGCTCCGGCAAGCGTACGCGTGACGACGTGAGTGCCGAAGTCCCTGACGAGAAGCTGAGACAGATAGCGGGCTCGTGTCGTCTCGTTCAGCTCGTGTGCTGTTGCGATGTCCAGTAAGCGATCGCGGAACACTGGGTGCAGGGGGGTGTCCGGCTGCAGCTGCGCCGCGTACCTGGGCCAGTATGAAAAAGTCGAGGTTAATTTAACCCACGGCTACGGGCCTAACCCAGACTAGGACAAAAGAAACCCAAAAGCAAAATTAAATAAGAAAGGAAGCGAAGAAAGGTAGGAAAAAAATCCTTCTATAACGGCTTAGGCACCTTGCTGAAATGGGCCCTCTTCTTTATTTGAAACAAAAAACCTTTCTCTCTTTGCCTCGGCTTTGATATCGCCCCGTCCGTGGTGGAAAAGGACGTGAAACTCCCAAACACCCCCACCCCCCGACAGAAGTATGTCCGTCAGTTACCATCTCGTTATTCAGTTCTCTCCTCTTACGCCCCCCCCTCCCCCCACCCCCTTACGGCCTGTCCCAAACAACACAAATAAGAAGCCCCTCTACAGTCCTCCGCTCTACCAACTGAGCTATCGCGGGGAGAAGCTCCAAGCAGACCTCAGACTTCACGAGGTATGCCAAAGGGACGGAACTCCTCCCGACACTTGATGTCCTCGGTGACTCGATCTGCCTTGTGCCACGGGCACATGAATTGCTGTGTGAGCTTCGTCCCCCTTGTGATTATTATTATTGTTATTATATGAGTTATCTCAAAGAAAGTTGGCGATATCACTATTTACATGTGAGTCATTAGCCAATCGGCTGTCGGAATTATTCCGATTTTGCATTATTATTATTATTATTAAGTCCATGGCCCTCTTTCCTGATACCAGCGGGGAACCGGGATAGCCGAATGGTAGAGCGTTGGACTCTCAATGCTCGGGTCGTGAGTTCAGTCGAATCCCGGCTGGGGCCAAATAAATTATTTGTGCTGGCCTTTTTCTCGTTGCCCCGTCTTTGATATCACCCTTACGTGGTGGAAAAGGGCGTTAAACTCCCCCCCCCCCACCCCGCTCCTGATACCAGTAGTGTTCTTACCTGACGTATCTGATTTGTGCTCGCGTTGTGACGGACTTGTCCCCAATCTGCTTGCCCTTCATGTCCTCGAAGGACGCCGAGAACTTGCCGCTGATACCGAAGTGTCCGATGTGCAGGCCTGCGTCCACGTTGATCGACCTGGATGTGGTGCTTGTCCAGTTCTGTTAGGATCAAGGCCGCGAGGCGTCAGCTGCTGTTCTTTAGTAAACCTTTTTAGTTTCGTATTCGTTTCGTTAGTTTAGTGTTGCGCGTAATTTCGTTGTTGAACGTACGTAATCAATTTTTGCGATGTCCTACCGACCATGACACTTTTCGCGAAATCAGTCATAGCTGAGTGGGGATCGAAAGTTCCCTATTATTTCAGCATACATATATACGCAAGGGGAAGGAGGGGTGGTCTGTGTGTGTGTGTGTGTGTGTGTGTGTGTGTGTGTGTGTGTGTGTGTGTGTGTGTGTGTGTGTGTGTGTGTGTGTGTGTGTGTGTGTGTGTGAAAGCGAACACAAAACCGAAATAAACTTGTCTTGCAAGTAGCTACTGCTTCATTTTCAAAAGCCATGACATACATTGAGAACTAGGTACACTTCGCCGGTTAACTGGTTAGCGTTCAGTTACGCAGATCACCCCAGTTAGGGTTAAGACCGGGTTACGCTTAAAGCCGCGGTTTGGGTTTTTGTCCGTATCTTACCTTCCAGTGCTCGATGAGCTCGGCGAACGTTTCCACGTTGCTGGCTTTGATGGGGACAACACCGACAGTGTCGGGCAGCAGAAAGCGACCGTCGTCCGTTGTCCTACACAAGGAGAAGTTGTAGCTGACCACTTGACCCTGGTCCACGTTACGCAGGTTATCCCAGCCCAGACCAGGAAGCACTTCGAATCGCTAAAAATAGCAATGACGGCACTATGCAAGTTTGGTTGTTTTTTTGTTTTTTTTGTTTAATAGGTGGAATGGAAACAAAAAGGAGAGAGAGAGAGAGAGAGAGGGGGGGGGAATTACAAAAACAAGGGAAAAGGGAGAAAAAGATGTGGACTAAAAAAGAGGGAAAAAACAGAGAGAAAGAAAAAATTTTTATTTTTATTTTTTTTATTATTATTTTTTTTATTTTTTTATTTTTATTTTTTTAAAGGTGGAATGGAAACAAAAAGGGAGAGAGAGAGAGAGAGAGGGGGAGGGGAACTGAAGGGAAAAATTACAAAAAAACAAAACAAAGATGAAAAAAAAACCAAAAAGGGAAACAAACAGAACGAAAAAAGAAAAAATACAAGAAAAGGGGAGAAACAAACGAAAGGAGATGTGGACTAAAAAAAAAAAAAAAAAAAAGGGAAAGAAAAAACAGAGAGAAAGAAATAAGAAGTGCTAACTCTGGTTCCTAACGTCGCCTGTTCCTTGTTTGTGTCAGTAACGTTAGTAGTGTCCATCACAGCCAAGGGCAAATCAAAATGCGGTCGACCCGTCGGTTGTCTGAATCGGATAGTGTTCCGCTGGACTGTTCATTTGGGTAGCTGCCCCTCTTCCCGAGTCAACGGCGAATTCTAATGAAGGAGGCGAGGATAGGAAAGGCGCGGCGGGCGATATAAGGGAGAGAACTGTGATTAGCGCGCAGAGATTCATAGTATAGGGAGAAAAAGAGAGAGAGAGCGAGCGAGCGAGCGAGAGCACAGAGAGAGAGAGAGAGAGGGGGGGCGGGGGGGGGGGGGGGCGGGAGGAAAGGGTATTTAGCCCAGGACAGACTAGTACAGTGTAGAAGAGGGGCGTCGGAGGGGGTCGGAGGGGGTGGGGGGGAGGCGAGGGGGGGGGGGCGGGGGTTGGTGGAAGCCATAGTCCAAAACTTGGGATACTGAACTGTAATTTCATAGTTAAAAAACAAAAACAAACAACAACACAACAACAACAAGAAAAACCTCGCCTCTTTGAACTTTGAAACAAAACTGATTAACCGCCAATTAGACTTTAGTTACTACCACTGCTGACCACCACTACTACTGCTACCACTCAGCACTAGTACTACCACTACCAGCACTACCACTACCACTACTGCTGCTACTACTACTATCCCTACTGCTACTGCCTCCGCTGGTAACTGATCGGCAATCACTGACTGACGATGATACTACCTCACCTGAACTTTGTAGCCATTTTTCCTTGCCACCTCCAGACATCTACGTGGATCACCCGGGGGATAATCTTCAGGGCTGCCGACAGTGTTGTCGTTGCTGTTGCTGGTGGGTGTAGCGGTGACGACGGCGGCGGAACCCAGGAGTCCAAAAGGTAGGAGGGTTCCAAACGCAGAAACCAATAGAATCGGAAGGAATGTCTTCATGGCGGTTGGTCTGGTATGTAGTCGTCAGTTTTGGACTGCAAAACTGAGATTCAGAGCTGGTGTGAATTAACGTTCCACGTACGTTCACAAGACAGTATACTTGATTACTGGAAAGTCAACTCATGATAGTATAATGCTTTTGCTCTATATGCGGCCGGAAATGCAATACAAACTAAACTGAAACGACAAGAAAGAAAGACAGAAAGAAAGAAGAAATGAAAGCAAAGCCTCGGAAATTCAATAGGTAAAAAAAAAAAAAAAAAAATTCACGTTCACACAACTGATCAAATTAGCTTAAGCAATATAAAAGTGCTCATAGTTAAAGTCCCGACTATGACTATTCACATAACTGTACACTCGCAGTCTCATTTTCTACATAAAATCCTCTGTATCATTCAGTATAACTATTTATTAAATTTGTACACTGACAAAACAGTTTTGCATTTTTGTCAGCCTCCATGTCAGTTGAAATTTCTGCTAAAACACCGAGCAGGATCAAAACTATTTGATACTTCCACGTACCCAGTTTTAACGGTTGCCGAAACCGTCAGCTCCTCTCAGTTCTTCTCGCGGTGAACGAAAAGAGGAATTGTTTCGGTGTCGGGAGTTTATATTCAGCCGCAGCTTTCAGTGTAGTGGGTTTTCCTTCCTCTCAGTCTGCCGCGATAACAGACATGTCTTAAAACCTGTTCAGAGATTACACATTTCAGTGACGCCGCCGAGGTTGCGCTGGTCCCGTTTTAGTATAATATACGGTGCTGCTCACGTGACAGAATAGGCGGAACACAATAGCGGCACAGAGTAAACCGCCTCGGTCACGAGGGCTACTGACGCGACTGGACAAGAAAGTTGGGGTTTCCCGTTTTCGGGGGAAAAATTGATCCTGAGTAGAAAGTGGCCACAGCTGCAAGTGTTGGAAGTCTACACAGAGCACTGAGACAAAAAGCAAATGGATCACATGTTGAATGACTTTCGGTTTCACTTTCTGCATTGCCGGAATCAATAAACCGATTTCAAGTGCGCGTGAAGTGTGCCTAGCATGAGGGTCGACAGGCAAACTTATTGCTTTTGCCGGCTGGGAAGTCAGTGCTCATCTGGGCCGAGAAACTGAGCAGGGGGGGGGGGGAGGGGCGGGAAGGGGGTGGGTGGGTGGGATAAGTCCACTGTGCCATCCTTATGGACTTGCTTCTACACTGTCAGTGGTTGGTGCAAAGTATTATTACGTAGTCAATTCATTCAAAGTCATTTTATACTTGATCCATAAGGAAATTTGCGTTCTGTGGCCTGTCACAATTTAAGGGGTCACAAAACGTCAGTAGAAACACGTTAGTAAGTAAACACTG
The DNA here is from genome assembly GCA_018292915.2 of Batillaria attramentaria. Classification (NCBI taxonomy): domain Eukaryota; kingdom Metazoa; phylum Mollusca; class Gastropoda; family Batillariidae; genus Batillaria; species Batillaria attramentaria. The sequence goes on from JACVVK020000069.1 coordinate 227,696, forward strand.
AAATTAAAGATATGTATCGTGGCTTGACAACTCAGTTATGGGGAGCCGGGGTGGCCGAATGGTAGAGCGTTGGACTTCTAATTCTCGGGTCGTGAGTTCGTATCCCGGCTGGGGCCAAATTGTGCTGGCTTTTTCATCGTTACCCCGTCTTTGATATCACCCGTATGTGGTGGAAAAGGACGTTAAACCCCCAAACATCCATCCACTCACCCACCCATCTGCTTGACAAATTATTCGAATCGAGAAGTGAAATACGGGAAATTTACTATAGCTGCTCGAAGCCGGAACGGAAAACTCGGGACCGTACATTCAGTGACGCGAACTGAATGCAGTGAGTCGAGTTGACCAACGACACTGACTCGATCACTCGATTTGAGACGGCCACTGCCTCTACTGCGAGAGAGAGAGAGAGAGAGAGAGAGAGCCGCCGTAAGTATAGGACATAAATAATTATTTCAGCTGTCACAGCCTGTGCCGCCGCGGCTCTATTGCTGCCACCAGGTAGGCGCAACCCTGTTCCGGGTCCGTCGATAACTCTAGGCCCCTACGACGACCACCAAGTCGGGCTAACCGAGACCGAGCTGAGCTAAGTGATACCTAGAAGGGGGGGGGGGGGGGGGGGGGGATACTCGGTGACAAGGAAAGTGGACAGTAGCGAACAACTTTACAACTCACCAGACTGTCTGTGCGGAAGAATCTCGCATACGTCAGAAAGTTACTGACGTCAACCAGCTAGGCGAGCTAACACGACCTCATGTGTTTGGGGTTTTGCGAGCGCTAAGAGGCGCGAAAAGGGTTTCCAGTACTTTCATAAGTCAGCATGCTTGGTGTCAGAGAGCTTGCGTACATGTGCGCGCGGGCAGCATACATGACACAACTACCACGACGACAGCAGGTCACTGAATGGAAACAACATCAGTATTGGGCTGGTGGCCATCTTGTTATAAACTTTTCTTTTCTCTCCGCTGTCCGGCCTTTCAAGCCGGGCGGTCGAGTCGAGTCTAAGGGTTCGTCCAGATGACAAGCTGCGCTGTAGCCGCGCTGTGAGTTAGCGGTAAGCGAGCTGTTGAGCAGTGAGCGGTGGGTGGCCACACCAAAAGCGGCAATAGCTAGCGGCTAGCTAGCGAGTAGCCAGCTGCGCTGCTGGTTAAAGCTTGCGTGGCCACATGAATAGCTGCCGTAGCTAGTTGTATGCTAGCCTGCCGCTAGCTGTGCACGGTTTGTTGTAATATCTGTTCATAGACAGAATCAAAATGGCAGAGAGGAGGTATATCTTACTTTCAGAGTTATCTGAACCATCGCCATATATACGGCGAGGAATTCTTTTTGATGACAGAGATTAGGTTTGGTCGGCGTATGTCATTTTCAAAAGCAGCTTCTTCTGCAAGCACTAACGTTGCGAAAGAAAGACACAAAAGACGTTGTTTTTTGTTGTTGTTGTTGTTTTTTTTTGTTTGTTTGTTTTTTTTTTTTTTTTGGGGGGGGGGGTTGGTTTGTTTATTTACTTTATTATCCCTTTCGGGAAATTCGGGCTGCCTCCCCCGATGAGCAGCCCGGCAGCCACGAAAAACCGGTATCACATATCACAAGCTCGACCTGGGCTCGAACCCACGCTTCATCGCCGTGACATTGGTGACGGCCATTCAGTAGCGCAGCCGCTAAATCCAACGCGCTACCAGACCACCGCTCACCCCCATCACGTTAAAAAAAAAAAATGCATCACATCTATTTTTAGGCCGGCCACCGCGAGCTTTGAGCGGTGTTAATTGTTTGGAATATTACCACCGCTCGACGCTAGCAGTGAGCTCGCGGTAACCGCGCGGTGGTAGCGACTCGTGTGGCCACTCCAAAAAGAAACTCTATTACTATTTCCGCAGCGCGGCTATAGCGCCGCTACAGCGCGGCTCAACCGCTTTTCATGTGGACGCAGCTATTCATGTGGCCACGCTGCGCTACTGAATGGCCGTCACCAATGTCACGGCGATGAAGCGTGGGTTCGAGCCCAGGTCGAGCTTGTGATATGTGATACCGGTTTTTCGTGGCTGCCGGGCTGCTCATCGGGGGAGGCAGCCCGAATTTCCCGAAAGGGATAATAAAGTAAATAAACAAACCAACCCCCCCAAAAAAAAAACAAACAAACAAAAAACAAAAAAATACAAACAAAAAAAAAACAACAACAACAACAAAAAACAACGTCTTTTGTGTCTTTCTTTCGCAACGTTAGTGCTTGCAGAAGAAGCTGCTTTTGAAAATGACATACGCCGACCAAACCTAATCTCTGTCATCAAAAAGAATTCCTCGCCGTATATATGGCGATGGTTCAGATAACTCTGAAAGTAAGATATACCTCCTCTCTGCCATTTTGATTCTGTCTATGAACAGATATTACAACAAACCGTGCACAGCTAGCGGCAGGCTAGCATACAACTAGCTACGGCAGCTATTCATGTGGCCACGCAAGCTTTAACCAGCAGCGCAGCTGGCTACTCGCTAGCTAGCCGCTAGCTATTGCCGCTTTTGGTGTGGCCACCCACCGCTCACTGCTCAACAGCTCGCTTACCGCTAACTCACAGCGCGGCTACAGCGCAGCTTGTCATCTGGACGAACCCTAAGTGCATCACTTACCGCTGGGCTGGACTGAGCAAGTCGATGAAACTGATTACCAGTCAATTTATTTGACTGAGAAGTCAGAACGGTAGAATTTGGTCTCAGTGCAGGCCAACTTGAGTTTTCGAACTTACCTTTGCTAAAAAAAAAAAAAAAAACTTCACTAAAACCTTTTGCTAAACATCTGACATAGAATAATTATGGTTGTTTAGTACTTGAACAGCAAATCGACTAAAAACAAATAAAAAACAAACAAACAAACACCCCCAAACAAAACAAAAACACCGTGACCCCCCCTCCAAAAACAAACAAACAAACAATGAACACAAAAAGTTATAAAACAACAAAAGAACAAAAACAAAGTAAAAGTCAACTAGTGAAACCAAAAAAAAAAAAAAAACCCACACACACAAAAAACAAAAAAAAAACAAAAAAAAAACACACACACACAAACAAACCTAGATCCGCTACGACCTCGACCGATTAGCCACGTAACTGGGGTTGGAGGGGGAGGGGCGGGGGGGGGGGAGAGAGAGAGAGAGAGAGAGAGAGAGAGAGAGAGAGAGATGACGTTAATTCCGTGAACTAAACATTTGACGTCAGCCTCTAGCACTGAGATCGTCTGAGGATGCTTGTTTAGTGATTTAATAATAATAATAATAATGAGGATTTCTATAGCGCCTAATCTCCGAAGCCGGGGCTCTAGGCGCTTTACAAATGTATACAAAAAGTGACAAATAAACACATGAATAATAGATAAATAATCAACTAAATAAATACGAATAAAAGCGTACATACATAGATACATACACTACATACATATAGTCAGACACACAGTCAGACATCCCAAGCACTGACACTTAATACATACCAACATCCGATACACACCTACATCCATAGTGCACACTGCAAAAACAACGGGTTGGTGTTGGTAACGGGCTGAATCATTTATCTGAAGGCTGATATGAATAGATCTAAGCTCCCAACAAAAAGCTTTCCGAAGTGTGAAATTTTTTTTACAGAGTCGACCCTGCAAGCACAGTCAACTCTGTCACAGTTGCAGAGTTCACACAGTGTTCAAACAGCGACAAAACCGTGCCGAAAAACTGCCCCCACTTCCTGTCGGGCTCCGTCCACGCTACTGTGCACACGATCCCCGTGCAACCCGGCTCATTATGTGACCACGCCGCGGATATATACGTCAGTTCAGACTGAGCGATTTCGGACATCGTTGTTGCTTTTGTGACTTCCGTGACTGATTATTAAGTTTTACATAAAATCTGGAAGATCTAGAGAGCTGGTGAAACGTGGACTTAAATGCCTTGGATTGTACTTACGAAACTGCAAAATTGGAACTTTTCGACCGGCAGTCGCAGAAACTTGAATGAAAAAAAAAAAGTTTATCTAACAGCTCTGTTATGCTTAATACTAAAGCTACAACAGGGGCGCCGGAACCGGGGGGGGGGGGGCAGGGGGGCAGCTGCCCCCCCCTGTACCCAAGCAGGGGGGGGGGGGGGGGCAAGAGTATCTTTTTGCCCCCCCCCCCCCCCGGAAAATCAGGTGACTATGGCAAGAGGGGGGGCAAAGCCATGGTCTTGCCCCCCCCCCCGCCCTTCCCCTACCCCCTCCCCCTCTTCCTGCTCTCTCCCTCATCCCGCCCAACAGAGAACTCAGTTAACCCTTTCAGCCCTGAAGGAATCTCAACAGCGATAACGCTCCTCTGCCTGGGAGTTTTTTTCAAGTGTGCTAGATCTAAAGCTGAGCTCTTGCATACAAAACCCTATTTCTCAAGAAGTACTGGATCCTACAGGGGAATCTCCCACTGTGCAGAGCGTATGAGAGTCGGACACATACACGCATATTATTGTTAGGATCTGTGAGACCGTAGGTGATACGGTGGCAGGGCTGAAAGTGTTAAGCCGTTGCATGAAATATCAAAGTCGTCTGATAATCCCCCCCCCCCCCCCCGCTTTTCACTTTCTTTGGGTAACGGCCTTCCTTTCAGTGGCTGCCTGGTTCGTAAAGGTTTTTGTCTGCGCAGCATCTGATCGCCCCCCCCCCCCCCCCCCCTTTTTCACTTTCTTTGGGCAACGTCCTACCTCTCAGTGGTTCCCTGGTTCGTAAAGGTTTTTGTCTGCGCAGCATCTGAACGCCCTCCCCCCCCCCCCCCCCGCTTTTCACTTTCTTCGGGCAACGTCCTTCCTTTCACTGGCTCACTGGTTCGGAAAGGTTTTTGTCTGTGCAGCATCTGAACGCCCTCCCCCCCCCCCCCCGCTTTTCACTTTCTTCGGGCAACGTCCTTCCTTTCACTGGCTCACTGGTTCGAAAAGGTTTTTGTCTGTGCAGCATCTGAACGCCCCCCCCCCCCCCCGGTTCTTAACTTTCTCCGGGTAACGCCCTCCATTTCACTGGCTCTGGCGTTTCCCCCCTCTGAGATTCTGCCCCCCCCCTCCCCCCAACATCTTCCGGCGCCCCTGTACAATGTATAATAGTACAGTAATTCCTGTCGTATGTGCAGTTTTCACACGTGACAAAAATGCCGAGATGATGAGTAATTTGAAGAAGTCTTTTCATAGATATTTGGCCTTATATGCAAACCACCCCTACCTCGGAATTTTTTTTCCCACGAAATCTGCCAGAGCTACAGAGCTGTGCTGCGACTGAATACAGTCAGTGTAATTGGATGAACTTCAAAAGTCTAGAAAATAAAGGAATTTACACAATTTTTTTCGTAAAAATGCGTAACATGACCGATAAAAAGGGCAATAACTCTTCTAAAAATTTGGCAAGTGAAAAATTGTGAAACTTACCTCTGGAGCATATGACTGCCCATTAATTTTCATCTCAGTCAAAGTAAAAGGCTCTCCGACGACTGAGGTGGTTTAGGAGATAGCCATCATAACATCCGTCCACACACACACACACACACACACACACACACACACACACACACACACACACACACACACACACACACACACACACACACCGGCGACTCAGTAACAACTCCCGCCAAAACGTAGCAGCATAGTGTAATCTAGTAATAATAATAATAATAATAATAATAATGAGTATTGTATAGGCCGCGCAATTTCATGAATCGGCTCAAAGCGCCGCGAACCCAACACGCACGCTCACGTGAATCACACGCATTCTCTCACACACTGGACATAAACACTGACATTACAATCACGTGGTGCGAAGGGTCAGCTCAGCTATTTAAATTTCGGAATTCAGTAGAACTGCATTTATTTTTCAAATTTGGTGGGCTGAACATCAGTTTCCAAAGCCGCAGCCGGAGGCGGGGGGAGGAAGCCGGAGTACCCGGAGAGAACCCCCGACGACTGATCGGCCCGAACAGTGACTGGTGCGGCCACATACTGTGACGCCCGGGAGACTGTGAAGGGAAAATTCGGTCTTTGCCCCGAATGGGACTCGAACCCAGGGCCGGATCCAGGGGGGGGGGTTCCACAGGTTCTGGAACCCCCCCCCCCCTGCAAATGACATGTACCTGTAGATGGACGTTTTTTTTTTTTTTTTTTTTTAATCCATGTCAGCCGGGACCCAAATTTATTCATGGTCAAATCCGATGAGAAAAGTGGTACCCCCCCCCCCCCGCCCTCGGAGCGCACCCATCGGACCGATGCCGATAACAGAAAAGATTACAATCTTGTCTACAAACCTTGATAAACAGCTTAGACATAGGCTTTCAAGCTGTCCTGATGCCCCCTGCACCCCCATTGGGGGAGACCCCCAAACCCCCCCAAAAAATTTTGGAACCCCCCCCTTCTATACCCCTTGATCCGGCCCTGGAACCGCCCCTGACCTCTCGCATTGGTGACAAGCCTCTTAACCACTAGACCACCTACCGCCCCGCCCCGTGTTCACCTAAGGTGTCTATGACGCAGATTTCGTTACATCACCAGTGACGGTTTGTGCGCGAAAGAATGTATTCAGTCAGTGTCTGGAGAAACGTCAGTCAGTCTTACTTTCAGTTCAGTTTTGCTGCTGCGCGCAGCGAAATCAGTCCGGCCATGAAGTCCGACCGGCGCTTCTCCGCTGTAGAGACTGAACAACTTTTAAAAACTGAAACAAACCGGCAACAAACAAAAAACCCAGCAACCACCTAAAAAGAATGAAAACCGCGCCAGCACACTCAGAGTGTTTCTTAGTCTCTCTCTCTCTCTCTCTCTCACACACACACACACACAGAGTTCGGCCGTGACGGCTGGTGACAGTGTTGTGGTGAGGTTTTTTTCCCCCCGTGATTGTCTGTCTCACTTCCCCCCCCCCCTCTTCCTGTCTGAGCTGCATGAATACATGTGTTTAGACCCCAAGTGTGCGCTGCTGCAGCCTGATACAGGCGCGCTTCATCGCACGGCGTAGGTCTACAACCGAAGCACTTCTAGCCTGACCTACATTTTGAGCTGCGGAGGAATATGTCTTTGCTTCCTCATTAGGCGAACAGAAAAACAGGCGGAAAAAAAGAAGGGTCAACGGCAGGGCGACAACATAAGACTTGTTTTACCGGCCTTTTTGTGACCAGGTTGGACTAACTTCAAGTCTACAACAGTTTGTGAGTCTGAAGTTTCGCTTCTTAGTGAAATACCACTGCGCAGTCGCAGTGAAACGTTCAGGAATGTCGGTCACAGGCACTCTCCTTGCCGACCAACATCGATCCGTTCGTGTGAACTAGATACGCCATTTTGAGTCAGTTCCTTTAACGGTGAAATAGACAAAGGCCAAATCCACTCGACGAGTACGTGAGTACGATCAAATGGTACGAGAGTAACTTTTAAACTTTAAACTAGCGGAGGTGTGACCGATTTGTACGGCTCCTGCGGCTGCGAAAGTTGGTGCGTATCGCGCAACCGCGTAGCGCAGTCGCACTCCATCATGTCCCCCGTTTATGCCTTGCGCAGTGAGCTCGAAGGAAATGTCTGATGCAGACGACAGATTTTAGGGTTTTCTCATAGAATGAGTCGTTGGGTTGGACACGTGTAGTTCATTCTACCCTTTTTGCAGCCATATGACGATAGAATTTGGTTCAGAGAACGCGGATGTTTGAACGAGAAACAAAGATGGCGTCGAGTCTGTTGAGGTATGCAGGGATCTAAAATAAACTGTTGTTGACTCAACTGTCGTTCTGTGTTGGCGCTATGTTTGGGTGGCTGTCTTCTTACGGTGTTTTCAACTCTGAATGAGTACGCCAGATTTACTGAAGTGCTATTTTGTATTTTCGATTGCATTTCCAGGTCCAGTCCCCCACGTGAGGAGACTTGCATGATCATAGCGAAAATGAAGGGGTGTTCCAGTGCTATTTTATCATTACCAGACTTTGCTGGCAAAACTGAAAGTAGCCTAAGAAAACTTCACAACGCATAGTAGCTCATGTGTAATAGCTTTACTCAGGCATCATGTATTTACAGGGTACCTGGTCTGGATACTTTGGTGGAAAAGGATGAATCCAGGAATGAATGGTGCAGTGCACCATGGGACAATTGGCAACATGACCATCAACACATCCCATATCAACGCCAGTATGATGGATGATGATCTCAGCGAACCCAGTTCACCAGAGAGTGGTTTTGATGCTTCAGATCTGCTTCATTCAGTTGGCAGCGATGAGGTCACAGCTCAACTTGCAGCGTCTGGTACGGTCGAGTTCTACACAGCAGAAATATTGATGTTTTACATGTATACATGTACCAAATTAGCCTGCTGTTAATTTTGTTGTTTCAGATGATTTTGTCATGTGTTTTCACTGCTATAGTTAAGTGACCCAGCAGAGGTAAAAAATGTATAGCTGGAATTAGTAGTATTGGTCCTAGTAAAAAAAAAGGTGTCAGAATTGGACAAGAAGCAAAAGCATACATGTGTCAGTCTTAATATGTTAGTAGGTGCCATTGGATGCTACATCAGTACATGTACTCCCATTACAAACAGCATCTTTGTAGATCTCTCTCTCTCTCTCTCTCTCTCTCTCTCTCTGTGGTACATGTATACATGTAAAGGCTTGTTTAATCATATGGTGAAGAAATGATCACTGCCAGAGAAAATGGTCCCCTCTGTAAGTGTAGAAATTTGGAGTAGCATGGTAATTAATGACAAAATCATCCTAAAAAAAATTAAAGGTCCTTTGTCTGTAAGAAGGTAACATTTTATGATTTATGTGATCAAACTTTAAGTGGAGTAAATTAACGTACTACCTTTATTTCTCAAATCTCCAGGTCCAGTTGGTATTGCTGCAGCTGCTGCTATTGTCACAGGAAAAAGGAAAGGACACCCACATCAGTTTGAAACCAACCCTTCCCGAAGAAAACGTCAGCAGACCAGGCTCCTCCGGTTGGTACAGGCAAACGATCAACAACAACAAAAAAATCCCAAACAAACAAGCAAACAGACGTAAAAAACACCAACAGAATTCTTTGGTTAATTATAATATTTGACTAATTTGGTGTTTTAAGCATCCAGACACAGTGAGGAAAACGCTGCATTACCGTTGCTGCGCCTGGTGTGTCTACTAGTACTAGCTACAAATTGAGGGGCCGCAAATCGCTAACCTTAAACCGTCGCTTGCCAAGCTAGCAGACACTGCAGACACAAAACAGCGTAATGAAAGTAATTTAACGTATTATCATCAGCTTTGTTAATAAAAGTAAGTCGTACAGTGCCCTCACAGCATGACTCAAACAGAGTCACACTCACAGGTGCGATATTAAAACCCATTATTTACGCTAATATCTGCCTTTGAATTGGCACAATGTTGTTATACAAGTTGCGGCTGCCATCTTTGTGTGCTGCATGACACTGACAGAATGATACCAATCAGTATGGTCAGAATCTGCTGTGAAAGCACTGAAAGTGAAACACACAGTCGCAGTTGGTGAGAGTTTGAATCGCCACAGCTTTGATGACGTCACTGTCGTGGAAAAGCCTGAAAACACATAGATCTGTTTCACAGATGTGCACAGCACGGTGGCATTCCACAGTGTCCAGTTAGTACCCAGCTTTGTTGCTGATATTGATAATAGTGAGATTTAGTAGGATTTCGTACGGAGGACTTCGCTGAGCAGCGTAACCCATTTACATGTAAATTAGGCATGTTACGGGTGCCATTAGCCAATCGCAGCGCGTTAGCAGCTCGCGGCCTCTGCCGTGTGAGCCTAATTAAGTAATTTACATGTAAATGGGTTACGCTGCTCAGCGAAGTCCTCTTTACGAAGTCCTACTAAATCTGCCTAGTATCTCTCTTACAGAGCTGGATAGTTTGAATGAAATAATTAGACTTGTGGTTGTGATTTCCACGATTTTATATTGAGGGTTAGTATTGAGACAGACTGTAACTGACTTTAGATTTGTGGCCTTTGTTCTTGGAGTGTTGCATTGTTGATGCCAAGTCAGATTTTGTTTGCTCAGAAAGGTGCAGATCAGCATGGTTGATACAAACACTGCATGTCTACCTCAGTCTTTGAGTTTGATGAATTGTTTATCTTCAGTATCTTGATACCCGCATACAAAGTAACTCTTTTTGCATACATGTCCATTGCTTTTTGCCATTAATTTATAATGTTCAGCATTTCATTGATTTCATTTTAACCTTTTGTTGCTTTAAATACTGACTGGCTAATTGACAGGAAACTGAAAAGCACAATCGATGAATACACAACACGAGTGGGACAACAGGCTGTCGTGTTGTGCTGCACACCTGGTCGTCCAAACCATCAGGCCAGCTCCACCTTCAAAGTCTTCGGTTCTCAGCCCTTGGAAAATGTGGTATGTAATATGTGGGTGTATACGCACACACAAACACACAGGGATACTCAGGGCAAGATCTTGACCACAAAATTGTGTCTAGGTGCTGTCACTGTCTTCAGACGCTTGTAGAGAAATGAATTCCTGATTTGTGCTGATCGCTTCGGTCACACTGGAGTGAGTGCATTGCTGCCATTAAAAAGTACAATTTGTTCACCTGCAGTTTTCCTTTTTGACTCTCATAGCCACTTGTTGAGATGCTGCACATGTATCCAGACCATGCACTGTAGCTTGTGTGGAAGCACTGCAGGGCTTGTGGTAGATATTTTTTCTGAGGGTCAGCATGACTTCCAGCAGAAAAATCTGAGGGTCAGCCTACTCTAACAGACATAAACGGCGTACATTTCAGAGCGTCTGTGGCGACTGCTCTGACAATCGATTGCCGAAGATTGAAACTAAAACTGTGAAAGCTGTGCGTCATGCTATCAAATTTGATTATCACGCGACGCACTCCTGCTCCAAAATTTTAAAATCTGTGCGTCAGTAAAACCTCCAGTGATTTTTTTTCTGCGTCATTTCGTGATTTCTGTGCGTCAATACGCACAGTTTGTGCGTTAACACAAGCCCTGGTACTGGAAAGTGTTGCTTAAGAAAGGTCGTGTTTGTCAGTAAAGTTTGTGTTCATTTGCCTTCTGTTGGACCGGTGCAGGTGTTCTGTGCTCTTTGCATTTGACTTCTGCTTTTAGTTTTACTGTATATTTTGTTGTATTTCCAACACAGAAATTTATGCATTGCTATTGCAGATACGCAGTTGTCGCAATGTGATCACCCAAGAACTGGAGTCCTCCTTGCAAGAGCAGGCTCCCCAGAACCAAGGAGATGTGGCTCACTTACACGAGTTGCCTCCCCTAGTCATTGATGGAATTCCCACCCCTATCGACAAAATGACGCAGGTTGGTTTGGGTTTTGGTTTCAGTCATTGTAGCACTGTTCGATCCTTTAGTGGGTGCTTTGTTTGATGTGTGATCATAATCTTTTGTACAGTGCCTGCTACTGTACGGTGAAGTTGGCTGTGCTGAAAGGAGGTGTTGTGAGGGTGGGGAATGTGCCTCAGTTAAAATTTGATCTGTGTCAAAACTGTAAATTCTGGTTTGCCATTTGGTTTTTGCTTGTTAAGAAAGGGCAGTTTTCGCCCAGTCTGCATCAGAATGAAAAGGACTCCTGGCGTATGTTAGAAAAAGATAAGAATGCAAATACAGCTCTGCTTCTCTCGTGGAGTTCACGGAGATTCACTTTCCTTGAACAGGCACAGCTGCGCAACTTCATCCCTGAGATGCTCAAGTACTCCACTGGCCGCAGCAAGCCTGGGTGGGGGAAGCCAGAGTGTCGGCCTGTCTGGTGGCCGAACGATCTCCCTTGGGCAAACGTCCGCAGTGACGCACGTACTGAGGATGACAAGAAGAGGGTAAGCTTGCAGTAGTGTGTAAATCACTAAATGAAATAGAAATTATAATAATACTAATAATAAATTTCATTTATAATATATATAGCGCACTTCTCAGACACAGTGACTCATTGCACTAACACACGTCACTCATACACATTCACACTATACAGATCAACACGTCAATCAATACATATTACACATCACACAATACAAAGACACATCAGCTGAAGGCCTGTTGAAATAAGTGTGTTTTGAGTGCAGATCTAAAAGCTGATAAAGATGGTTGTTGTCTCAGCCCCATAGGCAGAGAGTTCCAGACTGTAGGGGTGGCAAACCGGAAACATCGTTGACTGGATAGCTCAGTCAGGTAGTCCGTTGTGCTGGCAAGTGCATGGTCCTAATTTTAGGAAAAAGCTCTGTTGGCAGCTAAGTCAGTAAATGGGTTGTTCCAGATACTAATGTTGCCTGATTCCTTGGGGCTGTTCTGTCATCCAGAAAAAAAGGCCAAAGCACCTACCACATTCTTGATGCTCATACCCTTTTTCCAGATGATGGTACTGGTGTTGGTCAAAGTGACTTACACATCACAGTCTAGGAAACATTCGGCTGTTTAGCCCACAGCTTGCCAATATAGCAGTATGTCTGGACTGACCAGCCAGTCATTCCCTTTCACTAGTAGCATGTATTTTGACGCGAGCTGCGAGACTCCGGCCTGACATGGGAGGAGGCCAAGATCTGCGCCAGGGACAGAGTGAGATGGAGGAGAGCTGTTGAGGCCCTATGCTTCTCTAGGAGCCAAAAGGACTAAACTAATGTATTTTGACGGCAGATTCTTGCTGTGAAAAATTTCCTGCCCTTTGTGATATGAATTAAAAATACTTCATGCATCCCTGAAAAGGGACAATGCTAATGCCTGCAAGACATGATGAAGCACCCAGTCACAAACGATCTGTTTACAGTGTTGTTGCTTGTGAGCATAACTGTGTGGCAGCCTGTTCTGTGCTGGGACTGAACATCAGAAGTGATCCAAGATGTGTCTTCATTGTTTGGCCTTATGTTTTCACAGGTGTCTATGTTTTCACAGGTGTCGTGGACAGAGGCCCTGCGCACCATCGTCAAGAACTGCTACAAGCACCACGGCCGTGAAGATTTGCTGCACGTCTTCAGCGACGAAGCGGGCGTGTCCGCCCCGAATGCAGGCTCGCACTTCCCTGGCACTGTGGTACAGACCATCAACAACCCAGACGGCACCGTGTCCATCATCCACATAGACACAGGCCCGTCCGGAAACTCTGTGGTCACGCTGCCTGATGGGACCCAAGCCACGGTGGTACATGCGGTCAGTGCGCAGCACCAGGTAAATGGCGTCATGCAGGCATTGGAACTGCATCCTTGGAACTGTGGTTTTCAGTGGAAGGCAAGAAATTTCTGTTTGAGAAAAAAACCAACATCATTGCTGCAGGGATGGATTTACTCAAATATGCCAATGAGACATTGTCTCCTTGACCAGTCATTTTTATGAGACATTTTCATTTTCTATGAGACAGTCAAGTTCACCCGCATCACTCTGTCACATGTCTGTGCCGAGAGCCTGTTCCTAAGTGCAATGACGTTCAGGTTCTGAACGGAAAAGGACCTCTCGATCGCAGAACTGGGAAAACTGATAACGTGCCAATATTTTTTGCAACTCTTTCGAGCGAGAGTTACTGGCAGCGCATGCGGCGAGCGGGATAAGTAAGCCTCATCACTAATATTAGATTAGTGTAACAGACTCTATGACTGACACGGACAGCGCATCTCTGCTTCGCGTTGTCAAGTGCGCTTGTGATGTCATGTTCGTGCGACATATGACGCATTTTGCGAAATTTCTATGCGACATTTTATCAAAATATGAGACATAGTCGCACGGCGCGCGAGAAAATCGATCCCTGATTGCTGTGATAAAAGCAGTTTGAGTCATTCACAAATAAATAGCCAGCTGTTCTCAGATCACTGATTTCTTTCCAGTTCGTTAGTCCCAGCTGCTCCTTGGCATTGCCTTTTTTTTTTTTAGTGTGGCCCTTGGACCCGTATCAGTTTCAGAAATTTTGTTTGGGGCAGTTCTGATGCCTGGTCATGTGACAGATTCAAACTACATAGTTTTATGTTTTATTTTGTACATGAGTCATGACTGAACTGTGTGTGCCATACATTCTGGTTCTCCATAAACCCTTTCACTACAAGATTTTACTCGCCCATACCTTTGTTATACTTTTAGTGACAAACTCCTCACAAAATTTGAAATTGGATGTTACGCATGTTCAGTGAATTAGCATTTGTATACATGGCTGGGTAATCTTTCGCCTGTGAGACACTGCAGGTTGTCAGATTATCAAGACAAGTGTCAATTTCCTTGAGAGTGTAGCACATTTTAAGTAAAAGGGAATTTTTTTCTTTAGTAGACAGCTACCAATCATCCACTTTCTTTGCTTGAAGTTTAACCTTTTAATCCTTATCACAGGTTCATGTAACTCAAGTTTTGAAGTACAATATCGATGGTCCATTGTATCTAATCTTTTTTTTTTTTCTCCTTTATTCAAAATTTCCTTTTCCAGCAGCAGGAAGCCACCCAGGCAGTTCAAACCTTGGCTGAAGTAGCGGCCAGTCAGCAAGAGGGTGCTGTTGGCGTTACACCAGTCTCCGTGGAGATGGCAGATGGCACAGCAACTGTGACCGCCCTTACTGGAGCCACCATCGGCCAGAATGGACAGATTATCTTGACAGGCGATGGCTCACTCGGGGGATTGTCGGGTATGCGTATATAATCAAGTGTTTACCCTCACAAAGTGTGATCGAGTGTTCACGCTTACAAAGTCTGTTTTAAACTGCTAGCAGATTAAGGAAAAGAAAAGTGCAGTTCTGCCCTTATCTCTTGAAAGTACGGTAGGATGGAATTTTGAATGTTAGAAGTAGCAAAACATAGGGTATTTGAGATTCTTAGGTGAGATGGAACGAAGAAGAAGGTAAGGGGAAGCTGTTGGAAGGGAGGCAATCTGACAGCGCCATGATTCTTACGAAATGTACTCCAGTGGTTACTAAGTAGGGTTTAAAAAAAAAAAAAAGATCTTGGGGATTAACATTGAATGCGTTTTTTTGTTTGGGTTTGTTCTTCAGTACATTCCAAGTAACATTTATTAGTAAGCTTCACATTACGTGCAGTGCAAGTTGCATGGGACATGTAAGACTGACACCGATTTCTGGATTTCAGGCATTGTCACCATTCCAGCGTCAGTGTATCAGTCTGTCACATCCATGGGTCACATCGACACCAGCAGTACCAGCACAATCCAGGTTGCCATGGCACCAGGGGGTTTTCTCAAGACCGAAGTTCCAGATGCCACCCAGGCAGTGGAAATAACTTCTATAGACCCTCATGGGAACCCATCATGATAAGCGGAGCGCTGGCTGTGATAAACGATAAATGATGATTTTTCGGGACGTTACAGATGTTCAGAGTTGTGTTAAGTATTTATCTGGCATTTCTTTGGTGTACAACTATCTTGTTTGGCTGCCTTGAAGCATGGAAGCTTGCCGTAGTATAAATGTTAACCTGTGTGTATTGTGTTTGTGAGGAAGTTGTGTGACCATACAGCATTGAACTGAAATTTGTTAGCACTGTCGCAGTGAAGAGTGAAAAATTTACAGCCATGTTTTAGATGGGCTGGTGTGTGTGTGTGTGTGTGTGTGTGTGTGTGTGTGTGTGTGAGAGAGAGAGAGAGTGAGATCAAGTAAGTGAGAAATTTGCTGACTTTCCTAACGTTTTAAGAGTTTGGAACTTAGCAAAGGGTCATGCTTCAGCACTGAGAGAGAAAAAATACTGCAGTTTTTTTATACGGTATACTGCAGATGGTTTTTATACAAGTGATATCTGGTAAAAATCAGGGTAGATGGTTACGCTTGCAAAGGCTTTGCTTCTTTGCTAACAAAGCATGCATCCTCCAGGACAAACAGTAAGAAATCCAAACAGTTTTGGGATGAATGGAGATGGTATGTTCATGTCTGTGGATTGCGGAACCGAGGAATCTCGCTCACAGTTGCTGCCAATTCTGTAAATATATCTGTACAGAGGTGTTTCCAGATCACAGCAATCTGGTATTTATCATTGAACGTTCAAATGGCCAATACCTAGGCATTTCAGATGTCATGTTGAGGTGCAGAGCGCTTTTCAGGAGGGCATACTGTATCTGAATTATGCTCACGATCGAATACACATGACTGAAAAATATAAATTTATATATCCGTCGTGCGCAGTGCACTTGCAGTAGCAGTTTCTGTCCCAGATCCTGTTTGTAAGCTATCAAGGCAGGGTTTAGTTTCAGAGCATGCATGACTTTTCACTGATCACTTTGAAATATCACACTACCGCAAAAGGTAACTGAATTTATGAGCTCCTTTTTGAAAGTAAACTGCCATACAGGTACCTCCGTGCAACTTGTCCAGTGTAAATATGTGTCATTCACCAAAGTTTTTATGTGTGTGAACAAATTTGGAGCTGTTGGAAGAAGTGTGTGTGTTGGGAGTTGTACACTTGATTTCCCCTCTCAGGATTAAAAAGCAAAACTGTTCAAAACTAACGTCCAGGTGGTGTTCGATTTTGTAAACTGTGTACTTGTATACTCTGTCTGTGGTTACCAACCCATTTTTTCCCTGCAGTTTTATATCAGTAAGAAGTGGCCGCATCTACGCATTGTCCCTACACCCATCACAAGTGGTATCGCTGGAGGAGTTTTTGGATTCTCATGCAAGGGTATTGAGTACACCAGAGGGTTGTGTGTAAGCAGTACTGTAATGCGTACCACAGAATGGGAACTTTGCTCTTTGAGTAAGTACCCCAAACAGACAAGCTAGAATAATTAATTTTGGTCTAAGTCTCGAAACTAGGAGCTTGTCACAGGACACCATAGGCCAGAGTCTGCAAAAGTGGCAAGCTTCTCGCCGTTTCAGTGTTTGCCCAGTCTGGTGTCCAGTTATTGCGACCCAGGAAGTCCTGAGGATGACGCTAGAGCCACTAATAATGCTAAAACTGGCGTGGTCAGTCGCTGCCATGCCACAGCGAGGCCAGACTTGTCATGAGGCTGTTCATGCCCCGCAATGAAAACCCATCTAGTTGACCCTGTCCTTATATCCTATGACCAGCTGTTAAAGTTACGCGGCTCTCGGTCTCTCGCAACACATGCCATCTTCCTCTCTGCTGGGTGGCATACCTGGCTTCATTTCACACACATGCACTTCCAGAAAGCACGCTCCTCTCTCACAGTATGAGTAACAACATGAAGACTTGATCATGGGTATCACTTTATTCTGTTACCTCTTTCATACATTGGCTACAATTGTACTCTTCCTGCCAGCCTCACACACAGACTGCAGCCGGAAACTATGGACATCGAACTTCAGTGTGAATCGCTTGTGGCTAGCACTGAGTGACTAGGCGACTTTTGCAATGCTTGACATTGGCATGAAGAAAATCATTCTACTGGACAAAGTAAAATACTGAAAAGAGATGGACACCTTGAGCGCATTAGCTAGAGGCTGAGGAAACTTGACAAAGAAAGAACACACTGAAGAGTTGGTTGCCACTCTGGACTGTTAAACATTCCAAGTCCTTACTTTGCAGCATCCCCAACTGCAGTTTACTCCAGCGAGTGCCTTGGTGTTTGCTGTAGCAATATCCAGAGCGTGAAAGGGAACCAAGATTTGAAAGAGGTTTTTCATGATCAGCTGATATGAGGAATCGTTCTGCTGTCCGTGATACTTCAATTATCGTCGTTTCCAGCTTACAGAATAGATCTCACCCACCTGCTAACTATTTCTCCTAGCTACAGTGCAGCGCAAATATCAAGATTAATAAGTAAAAGTAGATACATAAAACATGAATGTGTGTAGAGGTTCCAAATGAAGTGTTTGTACATGTACTGCTAGGAAAAAAGTGGTCAAGTCAAAAACAAGGAGTCAAAAACTTATCAGCATGATAGACATTACCTAAAAGTTAAAGTTCACGTGAATGGTCAGAAAGAAACTGACTGCACATTTTTTGGTAATTTTGTTAAATTTTTCAGAAATCCCTGACGGTACATCCTGTTGAATCTGAGTAGCATAAGGTTTAATATTCTCATGATCTTTACCTTCTATGTACACAATTCCACACTGAAGAGCTGCAAGAAAAACAAAATCAAAACCCCCCCAAAATGGCGGTACTTTTACAGTTGCACAACTCGCAGACAGAAATCACGATATGTACACACGATCTCACTGTGAATATTTGAATCATAACCAGACCAGAATAAACAATTCAACATTCCAACCACAACCCAAATCACCGCGGATTACCAGAATGGCTGTGGGTATGTAATTATTAGAAAGGGAGCGCTTCACATACTCATGCTTTCTGTAATGTGATAAAAACAATCAAACCGCACACCAGCTTTCAACAAAGCCCATATTTCACAAGGTAAGTATGAAGTGTAATATGACGACGTGAACGCACTTAACGGGTGAGTGCATAGTTGATCACAAAATGATGAACAGTTTCACTATCTCGCTCTTCCCAAAACCTGCGATGGGGTAAAATTCATTCAAGCTGTTGTTCCACAAGCTGCTATTTTGATCCACACCTATTCTATGCTTATGATGCCATAAAATGCATTTTCTACAGGACAGTAGCAAGGGAAAACTTCAGCAAAATGTGCAAAATTCCAAATACAATTTAGTGAAAATTCAAAAGCTCGTGCCAACTTTCAACCTTGTTCCCCCCACAAGATCCAGTGGTTTCCTGCAGACTTTTTGATCAAGTTAAAAATTGGCTGCAGCTAGGAAATGCTAACATTTTGTCATCCTCAACTTTTTGTCCTTCGGATTAATTCCGAGCATAAAACGCTCCCCCCCCCCCCCCCCCCAAAAAAAAAGGCATCAGCACAGTGCCAGTGTCAATTGGTGTTTTCTGTAGAGATCGTGTACTGATGAGACCAAAGAAACAAGACTATATAAGCACTGAAGGCAATCCATAAGGCAAGCAATCTTTAAGCAAAAGAAAACAAAAACAAAAACGACTACCGGTAAATGCAGATCAAGTTCCGTCATGTGACCTTGATATACATACAGTACACAGCTTACAACTTGTCCAACATTCACAGATGACACCTGCTCCAGGGCTTCAGTTATCGATAAGTAACATATAATTATTTCCCATCATTCTTCCAGCAGTGCAGTTATCAACAGTGAACAACAGACTGACCAAAGAACTTAAAAAATAAAAAAATAAAACACAACTATAATATATCCCTTGTACATCCATGTCCGTTTTCCATATACACTGACAAAAATACCAAACGCAAAATAAACAAGAGGGAAAGTTAGGAGAGGGCAACAAAGCAAATGGGCATGTGGTAGAAATACTAGGTAAGGGATCCATACCTACAACTCTGGACACAAGTGCTAGATGAAGAACACACAAAGTGTCTGACAAAAACCACGCTGATTCCACCTGTTCAGAAATACCGGTAAAATGATACCATTCAAGTAAAACGTCTGCTGCGGCTCTGTGCAACATACTTTTTTTTTCCACACAAAACACAGGCTTTCCTTGATTCATGCACTTTATCTTGCACTTTTCATCCAGATTTCATACTGTCGAAGAGCCCGCTTTGGCACTGTTTCACCGAAAGGTGACAGCAGAAGAGAAAACGAACACGCGTGCTGGACACGTGTCCTAACTACAGGAAGGAAAGAAGAACCCAAAGCCGAAAAAGAAAGATTAATGAGCATATACATGTATATACAATGTGATATTATTAGACCGACTCCATTAGCCAACGAGAAGCAGACATGGAATCGTCAATATCTAAGAAAACAAAAAGAACAGGAGTAGAGCTAGACAAAGCACAGAGCAATGTAGACAAAGCACAGAGCAATGTAGACAAAGCACAGAGCAATGTAATAATGATTTGCATCTTACAAGAGGTCATGAAGAGCTGAGGTATGACAAATTTGTGTGAAGAGGAGATGATACAAAACAGTTCAACCACCGAACAAAAACTACTTTCGAACCCACAAGGAACGTCGACTGTGATACACTCAAAACTCTGCCTTGCACTGTGAATGCAGATCTGATCAAAATACTCGTTATCAATTTCGTACCACTACAGGCAAGAGGAGAAACAGAAAAACCCACACATGTAAGCAATGTGTGAATATTTCAGAGAAGCCAAACAGGAAACAGGCAAAACACACACCAGAAGTTACCAACGAGTGTTTCTGTTGGAATAATGCATTTTAACTGGACTGCTAGCGGCCAACTGCTGTACCCTATGTACAGATGATAACAGTAACTGAGAAAATCGTCAAAACAACAAAAATGTCTGGAAACTTGGTGTTAAAGTGGGGAAAAAAGAGCCATTGCACTTTAAAAAAAAAAATAAAAAAATGACATGACATTTTTATAATACAAAGAATACCCATACTTCTTACAAAAAAAGTAACTTCTCAGCTGCCTACAGTAATGTTCCGTTGTCTTTGTCAGTTTGTGGCATGAACTTGATAGTTTGAAGGAAACGCTAGAGAGGTTGTGAAGGCTGAACTTGCATGCTCTACATGTACTGATAACTAAAGTCTTTCAAGCATGCATTCATGAAACAACACACACTCAACTTCAGGTAATGTATACAACGCACAATACAGTATTCAGTGTTCTTCGGGACCGAATCCCAGTGTATCTGAAGACTGCCATCGTTTGAGGTGGGGGGTAACATCTGGGACCAGATTTTTGCTGTTGTTAAAAGTTGTCTTGTACCATTTTACTAACAAAATGATCCCCACTGATGACTTCGAGACTTCGATATTGCTTTCAGGTATTTTTTTTTTAAAACCAAACACTTCTCTCCCTTCGTGGAAAACAGAACAGCTGCCAGTTCAACAGTGTACTTAAAATCAAACCGTATATCGTCCAAGTGTGAAGTCTGGAAGCCCTGTACTACAGTTATAGAATCTAACATCAAACAGACTGAAAAGGGATATTTTTTCAAGTCTGAACGTCTTCAGTAACAACGCAAGTAGAACGCCTTTTGATAGGATATACACACACAGCGCACACTGCTCAACTTCAGCACACTTTTTTTTGTGTGTGTGCAAGTTGTACTTTGACACACACTACCTCAAACACTCCTTCTGTCAGTCAATTTCAAGACAAGAAAATTTAAAAAAAAAAGAAAAAAAAAAAGCCCGTATGCAAATGCTCACTCACAGATAACATAAAATGTTCCTGGCTTATTAGAGACATTATTTCTCTAGGCTTATAAACTTTCCATTTCATTCAGCAAAAGACATGGACGCAAGTGAACACAATATACACCTCAGTCAAGCATCTAGAGGGGGAGAAAAAAAAATGTAGTTAATAAGTGACTCTGTATCCATAAGCATCTCACTACACCTTTAACGATGTGCTTCTGCAGAAAATTACATCAAGACACACCTCACTACACCTTTAAAGATGCACTTCTGCAGAAAATTACATCAAGACACACCTCACTACACCTTTAAAGATGCACTTCTGCAGAAAATTACATCAAGACACACCTCACTACACCTTTAAAGATGCACTTCTGCAGAAAATTACATCAAGACACACCTCACTACACCTTTAAAAGATGCACTTCTGCAGAAAATTACATCAAGACACACCTCACTACACCTTTAAAGATGCGCTTCTGCAGAAAATTACATCAAGACACACCTCAGTACACCTATTAAGGATGCGCTTCTGAGGAATATTTACGTCAACAAATCTTCTTTACATTGCTGTAGAGTATACCAATGCATCTCACCACACACGCAGCAGATCACAATTGAAACACCTGAAGAATGAATTTGACACACTAGCTTCCCTTTTGAAAAGCCAGGTGTACAATATCACAATAAGAATCACTACCTTGTGTATAAGAAAGAGGAGAGGTGGGGGTCGGTGGGGGGGTCGCATGGGGGTTCTAGGGTCTCAAGTGATACAGACAAGGACGACTGCCGACAGACATGCTTCAGATACCTTACATGTGAATACTTCAAACACATTACAATGCATGAAATGCACATCTTGATTTTTGTTGTTGTTGCTTGTTTGCAAAGAGCTCCGAAAAGAAAACAAAGGTTAACAAATTTCCCCAAGTAAATGTGGTAGCGATGCATTGCTTCACAATATGAGCTACTACGGGAGTAAAACACTGAAAGAGAGAGGAAAAAGAATCTAGCGTCAGTTTCTAGAACTATAGACAAAATGTAACCATAAAGGGGGAGAAAAAGTCAGAATGATGATAAATTGCACGAGACTATGTACACACGCATAATCACTTTGAATTTGCTTCTGCCACCAATTAACTCTCCAAGAAAATTAAAGAGAATCCAAATTAATGAAAGATACATACATAAAACAATTCAACATTATACACTCCGCACAACCAGCCCCTCCATTGTGATTGTCATTGTTCTACGTTAAACACAAACAGGTATATGCACTTAATGGTAGATGTCTAAAATTTTGGGCGAAACAATAAAGCCTGCGAATCGACATCATGCAGGAATTTTGGCACAACAGGATTTAGAGAACAGCGCAGGATGACGTGCAGTGTCCACGTCTCCTTTGCTATTCACAAAATCCACTTGTGCAAAAATTCCACGACAACGCCGAAATGTCACAAGGATCCACTAAAGCCGACTGTAAAGGAATAATATTAAACGTTTGAAGTATAAGCAAGAACACAACAGAAAGTGGACAGTAATCCAACCAACGTCAACAACATTTTTAACTATCATTCTGTGCTCTGCATGTAACATACACCTGCTTCTGAATGCCTCATCAGAAATTTAAAAGGTAGGGGGGGAAAATTGCTGCCGTCTTTCAACAGGTAACGAATTGAGATTTCCCAAATGTTCAGTTTGTCAGCAATGTACGTGTACAGCAGTTGAAAGAAAACCCAGAGCCAACAATAACCGTGAAAAACAAGTCAACTCATCTTCATGCAGTTCATGAGAACTATCAGCCATAAGGCTTTTTTCAGCTAAGGTAGAAGCAGTTAACAATATCACTGATGTACTAGTTACAGAATTCTCTAGAATGGCGTCACAATGGAAGGGAATGGTTGTTTTACAAACCTGATAACAGCCAGGTACGTTATAAATGAACATAGTGTCATGATTACATGTCAGGAAACTGAAAACCACCTGGAGAAGTACAAACAGATTAAAACAGAAAACAGGAGAGAGAAATGGAGAGAGGGGGGGAAAAAAAAGAAAGAAATGAATGAGAGATGCTGCGGTGGTTGAAAAATATCAGAAGGAAGTGTTTCCATCTTGAACTTGGAATGATGGGTAGGGAGCCGGTCGAGCGTGGCCGTATGCACCCACTGATGTGACATCACTCTAGGCTTCTGATACTGGCTACTAGTCTTAATATCTGCAACAAATAAATCAGAAACATGCTGTGAAGTCATCCTGAGGATAAGATTTCAAAAAACTGAAAAAACAAACCAACACCAAACCAACCCAATATAATAAAAGTAAATGAAAAGAAACAAGAAAAAAAAAGAAAAGAAAAAAAAAGAAGCATCTTTTGAAACGTCAACATCACAGTGTGGCAAAGGAAAGAAAGATCAAAACATAAGAAAAAAAAATTTCTGGTAATTTTAAACTTTCAGATGCTTGCTTTTGAACTTGAAAATTCTTTTTTTTTAATTTTTTTAAAAAGTCCAGATAACATGTGCTGTAATTTCATTGCTACGAACCCTGATTCAACCCAAGACACTGTCAGACTTAGAGTCTAGAAGAAATCTAATTCAAAAGCACACAGAGAAAAAAAGGTGTGTGTGTGTGCGTGCGGTGTGTGTGTGCGTGCGGTGTGTGTGTGCATGTGTGTGTACGCATGCACAAACATGCCTGCGCGCGCACGTGTGTGTGTGTGTGTGTGTGTGCGTGTGTGCGCACGTGTGTGTGTGTGTGTGTGTGTGTGTGTGTGTGTGTGTGTGTGTGTGTGTGTGTGCGCACGTGTGTGTGTGTGTACGCGGATGCGTATGGGTGATTAGACATTCTCAAGCAAAATCAGGCTTTACCTATAGTAGTTAGGCTTGAATGGCCCGGCTTTGTTGAGTCCGAGGTACTTGGCCTGATCGTCGGACAGCTCTGTCAGGTGGGCATCAAACGTTGGCAGGTGCAGGCTTGCCACATACTCGTCTACACAGACATACAAATACAGTACATGCACATGCTACATGTATCGAGATACACACAAAGCTCTGTGGGACATGATGCTCAAGAACAGCATTAGTTTTTCACGAGAAAAGGTAGAACTGTTGAACAATCACTTAACAATATTATTTTACGTTTTCCTCAACAAACTGTGACAAACACGCTTCCATCACACTGATGCTAATGTCACACAAGGTTCTGGAAAATAGAACCAAAAAAAAAAAAAAAAAACCCAAAGAAAAAAAAAAATGCAAAAAACAAATAACCAGCTCCCAGAGTGTAGTGGTTAGCACTTCGGACCATGGACCGGGAGACCCGGGTTCGAGTCCCAGCCGAGGCAAGTGGGTTTTTTCTACCTAGGTCGGCTCTTACTCAGAGCGGGTGTGCTATGGGCCCAATGGTGAGGCTGTTGCCACACAGCCGAGATTCACCCACTTCACGGGTGTGACTTTGGGGGTGCTTCCCTTGGTATGACACGTCTTATGATGTGGATGATTACACGGCTGGCACCGCAGGTGCTGTAGTTCCCGGGCCTGGTTAATGCCGGGATATCTATGACAGGAAGCGTGGAATGCGGCCCTGTCCTGCAGTCCCAAACAATGCTGGGATATTTATGACAGGAAGCGTGGAATGCGGCCCTGTCCCGCAGTCCCAAACCACACGGACCTCCATAGCATCATCTTACCATCATCCTCATCTCCATCATCAATGCATAATAAAAATTGCCCCAGCTTCCGAGCCCTCCGTGGATTCCACCCATTACCAGGGAGGAATGCCACTGGAGCCGGCAAAGAGTTGTGGAAAAAAACAAAAAAACACACACACAAAAAACCAACCCCAAAAGACAAACAAAACTAAGAACGTGTACAAACCCATTTTCTTTGGTAGAAGGTAGACGTCCTGCTTGTAGCGGCCTTGGGGCGCATTGAACAGTTCTATCAATGCAAGGGCCTGAGAGACAAACACCAGGTTAGAAATTAATTGTAATAATGACCACACCAAATGAAACAAAACAAACAAGACCACAGTAAGGCGGTGGCAAAAGCCCCATGCCCAGACATTTTCCAGTCCTAGAGGCTAGCTCTCCCACACCCTCGTAAGTATTTTGTAGGGAAAATTAATATTTGAGTAAAAATACATCTATTCCTTCAAAATATACCACGTGGCCGTGTTACTCGTAGGATCCTGCTGCCTCACTGCTCAAGTCAAGTCAAAATACTGCTCGCTGGGCTGTGGCTTGCAGCTGAAAAATTGCAGGGACTGGCCAGTTGGAGAAGGGAGGCAACTAAACTAAACTCAGCTTAAGGCATGAGGAGTAGCTGTTCTTCTCCCACCGGCCAGTCCCCTCTGCCTCAGCGAGGGCAGGCATTGGCTGGTATTAAACAGCATTTTAATAAAGCCCTTGAACTTGATCCCTGTTCAAGGTTAACCAGGGAAAAACCAAACAGGTCACAACAAGAAAAGATCTCTAATGAAGGTACATGTTCTTGATAAAGAATGTAATTTCCGTTCCACTGTCTGAAATAATTTCTCACTCACCCCACTGTCTGAAATAATTTCTCACTCACCTGTGTTGTGGCAGTGATGGAGACAACAAAGGAAGGAACAGAGGAACAGCTCAAGTTCACCAGTCGTCCCTGAAACACAGGTGCAAAAACAGGTAAACCATCACGAAGGTAAAAGAGAGACATAAGCAAATGAAATTCAGCTCGGCTGACTGGCATGGGGTTTTCCTGCATAGCTACTCCAGCTTTCTCCCCCTCTGTTCTGAAATATTCGGCCCACAAAAATTAAAAAATAACTGCATTTCTGAAATCTGAATTTTGAATATGATTGTGAAATGCTGATACATGTATCGTAAGTGTGCGTCATTCACGTGAACAAGCATGCTGGATTCAGTTTGCTGTGCTTTGAGCTCAGCAAATGTGTAAAGCCATGTATAGAATCACATAAGAACTACTATAACAATTATTACCCAACAAGTACACTGAAAGAGGTGAAAAAGTTGAAAACCGAGGTGGCAGAAGTGTGAGTGAGAGAAGAACGAAATCGCCAAATAAACCAAAGTGCATAACGCTGCACGGGGGCAGACAATGCTGTTACCTCAGCCAGCAGGATGATGCGTTTGCCATCCGGCCAGATGATGTGGTCCACCTGGGAGCGAACCTTCTCCCACGTCAGTTCTGGTGTACGCAGGCTGGCCTGCAAAACATGCATACAAGCAATCGTCAGCCATGGGGCGGTCAGTGGTCTAGTGGTCAACAGACTTGTCACCAATGCGAGAGGTCAGGGGTTCGAGTCCCACTCGGGGGCAAGGGATTTTTCCTTCTCGTACGTGGCACCGTTCATTCAGGCCGATCGTCGGGGGTTCTCTCCGGGTACTCTGGCTTCCTCCCCCTCTGCTTTGGAAATGTTCAGCCCACCAAACTTGAAAAATAAATGCAATTCTAAATTCCGAAACTGAAATAGCTGAGCTAACCCTTCGCACCATGTGATTGTAATGTGTTTATGTGTGAGAGAATGCGTGTGATTCACGTGAGCATGCGTGTTGGGTTCAGTTTGCGGCGCTTTGAGCTGATTCATGAAATTGGGTAAAGCGCCTATACAATACTTATCATTATTACTATTATGATGTATTCTTCAAGCCAGTCTCTTTGTCAAGACAACTGCTGCCTTCTTGTCCTTTTTGAGGAAGAGTATTTTATTTACAGTAAAATGAAATTAACCCTTGTGGTGCTGAGCCTGGAATATTCTGGGCTACTTCTATGGCTTTTTCCAGCATAAGATAAATTAATTCAGCATGATCAGGGTTAATAATACTCTTGGTCAGAATGACAGCAAAACAGTGCAAGTCACTGACTGAAACTAAGCACAATATGTGACGCTACGCCACGAAATGAGTCGGAAGTTACATGCAGCTGAATAGTGCAACACCCGATTTTCCGACCGAGGTGGCTATTTTGTTTCATGGGGTACGTCATTTCAACAGATCATAACTTCAAAAATAATTATCCGATTTTAATCTGGTTTTCACCACTGGATTCAGCATTAAAAAACCTGTAAGATCATATCAAAACCTCAAAAACTTCAAAAAGTGACTTCAGACTTAAATCGTGGGGGGGGCGTCACATATGACATGGCTTCTGGTGACAGCTGCAAACTAAGTTCAAAACAAACCTGAGATTTTCTTTTAAATTTTTATTGTACAGTCATCAGGCATTTTTTCAAGGACAAAAAAAAAAAAAAAAAAAAAACGGACAAGAAAAAACAAAAACAATAAACAGAAACCTCAACCTTACCGATATTTGACATCTTTGAAAAAAGTGGATTTCCACATCAGATGCTAAAAAAGGATCCACACATGCAAATATTTACGCATGTGTGCACAGTACAAACTAGCTTGAATACAGGTGCTTTCAAGGCTGAACAGTGAACTGTACTCACAATGTCGATTTCTGTATTGGAGTGCCCCATGTTGCAGACGATGCAGCCAGTCTTCAAGCGGTCCAGAGCGCTGCGCGTCACCACGTTCTTGTTGCCTGCAAAACCACCAAACAAAATGTATGAAAATCCTTTATTTGTGCTGGTCTACTCGCCATTTTGTCAACCTTCCTGAAACTACGGAGAACAAAAATAAAGGGCCCATCCCAATGGGGAGGCTGTTGCCACACAGCCGAGATTCACCCACTTCACGGGTGCGACTTTGGGGGTGCTTCCCTTGGTATGACACGTCTTATGATGTGGATGATTACACGGCCGGCACCACAGGTGCCGTAGTTCCCGGGCCTGGTGAACGCCGGGATATTTATGACAGGAAGCGTGGAATGCGACCCTGTCCCGCAGTCCCAAACCACATGGACCTCCATAGCATCATCTTACCATCATCCTCATCTCCATCATCATGCATAATAAAAATTGCCCCAGCCTTCGAGCCCTCCGTGGATTCCACCCATGACCTGGGAGGAACACCACTGGAGCTGGCAAAAAGAGTTGGGGCAGAAAAAAAAAAGAAAAAAAAAGGGCCCATCTTCTCCTCCCCCCCCCCCCCCCCAAGTCCAAGAACCCAGTATGGAAAGCAGGAACCTAATCCCTTGCACAAGTAATTAAGCTCAAGTACAGAGAACTAGAAACCAGGCTGGGGAATTCCTGAGAAAAAAAAAGACTGAAACCCAGGCCGGGGTGCAGGGGCCGCCAAGGCCCCGGCGGGGTGCAGGGGCAGCGCCCTGCTGGGGGGCCCAGGGGGGCAAAGCCCCCCGGAAGAAAACGAATTTCAGTACTTTCACAGGCAATTTATGACCTCTCCTGGCACCTAAAAGTGAAATTATTAGCATGACATTTACACCTGGATTGCTTCTGTTTGTCACACTTTATCCTTGCCTATGCTGCTGACCTTGTAAACCTATTTGCTAAATTTTTCTAAAACTTTTCACAAGGCACTGAACAATGCTCATTTAAATGCACATCTGCAGGCCTTTCCTGTCACCTTATAGTGAATAGTTCAGAACTGAAGAAAAACACAACTACCATAACAGTCAAATTAGCCATTAAAATTCAAATGAGGACTGAATGCAGTAGAATATTTTCACTGGGGTGGCACATTTGTTTTTTCTCAAGACCCTGTGTGTCTTGCCATTCACTTCCATTTCAATCAACCAAAAAATAATTGACTTCTTGTTTAAATGGAGGAAAAAGTTTTGAAAGCCAAATCAACTGTCCACAACACTTAATCTGCACAGTTCCTTCTGTGTAGGAGGGCAAACATTTCACTAGAATGAAACCCACATTACCCCTACAAGTCAGACAGACTACACTCTGTGTACTCTGACCAGTTCCACTTAACAATGTAAGTCACAGTCACTTCAAATCAGAGGAGAATTATTCCGAAAACTTGTGGCTAGAAATTTCGAAGCATATTGCACATGCTGCTGCTCCCCTGATTTCAGCCTCTCTGAGAAAGTAGATGGACACAAAATACATGTAGATACCAACCCCATTTGTCATTTTTTATCACCCCTTCCTAGACAGTATCTTGTCTTTCATCGTCGTTATTATCATGAATCGAGTCGTAAGCATAGATACTTGTACTGGGCTCGCTCGTTGCTTCGCAGTTCTTCAACGAAATGGGGAATTACTGCGGTCTTTATTCTGCGGGTGTGTTCGCCAACCCGTTCCGTTTCGCCGTCTGCATCGGTCACCCACCTATCTGTCCACGCTCATAGCCAACGATTCTTCTTGCATTCGTCCTCTAAAGCTTGCCGACGCGCAAAAATGTTCCCTAACGACGGCATCGCCAAGTGCA
The DNA here is from genome assembly GCA_018292915.2 of Batillaria attramentaria. Lineage (NCBI taxonomy): Eukaryota > Metazoa > Mollusca > Gastropoda > Batillariidae > Batillaria > Batillaria attramentaria. The sequence goes on from JACVVK020000069.1 coordinate 257,065, forward strand.
ATGGCATTGTAAAACATGGCTGACGAAAGCGCCAGCTGTCCATCTCCGCCGTAGACGCAAACCTATACAAAAGGAACGCGCGAGTGGTGTGATTTGGCGCCGGAGAATAAAAGCGGAAGTGACGCTAGGCAGGCCATGGCCGCGCAACATGGCTGCGAAATTGACTCCACGGTGGCACAGCGGTCGGCTCCGTCTTCACTTTCCTCCGATTTTTTTTTTCCCGTTTTTTTTGTTTTTTTTTGGCGGAAACTTCGATTTTTTTGGCGGAGAGGGTCGGAAGTTTGGCGGAGGACCGCCAATTGGCGGACAGTTCCCCAGCCTGAGAAACTCGTCTGACATCTGCAAGCCAAAATGCTGAACAGAATGATTTGGTAGGAGAACTGGATCAATTTGGGATCCCTGTGCTTGGCGTTTTATGAGTTAACTCAATTCCTTCCAAGTAAACTTGTGGTTGCGCATCAGCGCCTCACTTAAAAATCATAATTTTTTTTTTTTTTTTTTTTACTACTCTATTATCCCTTTTGGGAAATTCGGGCTGCTTCCCCAGGGGGAAGCGCATCGCCGCAGTGCAGCGACACCCAATACCTATCCTATATAAATTTTTTTTGCGATTTTGCTGGGGGAGGAAAGCTGGATAACCCGGAGAGAAACCCCCGATGAGCAGCCCGGCAGCCAGGAAAAACCGGTACATGTATCACATATCACGAGCTCGACCTGGGCTCGAACCCATGCTTCATCACCATGACATTGGTGACGGCTGTTCAGTAGAGCAGCGGCTGAATCCGACGCGCTACCTGTTAGACCACCGCTCACCCCTGTCTGCTTGGGTTTGAATGTGACTTTGTGGGAGTGTTGCACTTAGATTTTACTCAGGTTAGAAAGAGCTGTCAAGGAGTGGTTTAACTTGCCAAAAGTGGTTTATCTTGCCAAACAAAAAAAAAAAAGAGAAAAAAAAGAGAGAGAGTTAAAAATGTGAGATCCTTGTGCATGATACGAAATGTGTTAAAATGAATGTCAAAAATGACAATGCTTCGCCTATTCTTGTGTAGGTGTGTGTTCTGATGTCGTAGAGTACTGGTTACCTCCCTTGATGCACAAAAACTTCAGTCCCTTTCCCTGCACTATGTGAAACCTAGCACACGTAGAACCACACAATACTATTCTACTAATATAATAATTATAGAGAGAAAGCAGTAAGTTCACGCAGTACACCAGATACCACAACTCACATGCAAAAAAAAAAAAAAAGAAGCAACACCCCGTCTCCTACCTGTGCATGTGATGAGGACATCGATGTTGCGCACGACCTCGTCCAGTCTCACGACGCGGAATCCGTCCATGCTGCAACACACGATTGTCTTTGTCTCAACAAACTGCATATTTACTCCCAACACCTTTAACACATGCAGTAGGAAATACATTAACTTCTGCTACAACTGTCACCAGTTCATGCCTATCATAGCACCTCAGTGTTGAAGAAAAATAAGAGGGAACTTCAGATTGGTAGTAATTTTTTTCAGTTCAAATCAAGCGAACTGAGAAACACAACTGAATTGCTTACCATGCTTGCAAGGCGCAGATTGGGTCGATCTCTGTCACCATGACGATAGCACCAAGGCCCTTCAGGGCTTGTGCACAGCCTTTGCCCACCTGCAAGCAAGAAGCAGAAACAGTCGATTATTTATTTCCCAAGCACAAATTACGGAACAGAAAATAATGTGCGACTGAAACTCTCAACACAAATCTGCATAGGAGCAGTTCCTCCAGTTTGTTATACATGTAGCTGAGAGTAAAACAAAAGGAAAATTGTTCGGTAAAAATTTCATCAATTTGTTTAATAAGAAACATGACTGTTTTACTCACCTCTCCATATCCGCAGATGAGGACCTGCTTGCCACCAAACATCACGTCTGTTGTACGTTTCAATCTGTGAACAGAAAAAAAAATCCAATGTTTAACAATGGACGAGAAAGGTACTCACGAAACTCTGTTCTTTTTTTTTTTATAGGCAGTTACATTTACACTGTTGTCCACTGACAAATTAAAATATTTGAAAACTTGAAACAAACCTTACAGGAAAAGTTAACCCTGGATGTGCTGAGCCCGGAATATTCTGGGCTGCCTCTATGGCTTTGCATTTCAAATTCATTCAGCAAGACAAGGGTTAAGATGAAGAACTGTTAACTCTGGTAATTATGGAATGTGAACTGAACACTGGTACTGAACAATGCTGGAATGTTATGCAGTTTAGTTTTTGCTTTCCACACATCTGTACTTACGCATCCAGTATAGACTCCCTGCAGCTGTACAGGTTGTCAAACTTGGTCTGGAAGCAGAATCAGATAAACTGTACATTTACATGAGCGTTTTTGCTTCTTCCAGTGAGTGGCAGCTCTGTCTGGATATAAATTCTAGTAATAAGCACATAAAAAAGTCAATAAAAATGACATGACTTTGTTTTTTTTAAAAATTGATTAAAAAAAAAAAGATTTCACACCCATTATTATCTAGTACAGTTCAGTTTACGCTAAGTTGTATGTGCACATCAGCAGAATACTTGACAAAGACGCCTGTGTACCATTACACTTCACACACACACACACACACACGCACACACACACACACACACACACGCACACACACACACACACAAAGAAAGAAAAAAAAAGAGAGGGAACACCAGCATCTATTACACTGTAAGTACAAGTCATTTTGAGAATAAGGCAGTCTTGGAGTTCCACATTTGCATTTCGCTGCTATTCATTTTACATGCTTTACAAAGCAAATATTCATCTGGAGATAACCTTGGAACCTATCAGTACTATATGCTATTCCAGTCTGTACACACGTACCATGCACTTCTTTACTGTACTTTAACCGATTTTCCGTTATAATGATGGTGACCGCTCACCTTTGTGACGGAGTCGTTGACATTCATGGCAGGCACGGTGAGTTTGCCGGACTTTGACAGCTGGTAGAGACGGTGAACGCCGGTCACGCTTTCCTCCACAATGCCCTTGATCATGTTGAACATGGCCGGGTATTTCTTCAGCATCAGGTGGGTGGCATCGCCTCCATCGTCCAGGATCTGAAAGAGAATGTCCGTTACCATCAATTGGTCTTTCTAAATACCAGAATTTTGGGAAGATTGCTCAATCATGATGTAATGGGTTAAGCTCAGGGAGTCAGCTCATGCCTGTCTGGAAACAACAGGGGAGTCGGGATAGCTGAATGGTAAAGCGTCGATGCTCGGTGTCGTGAGTTCGAATCCCAGCTGGGGCCACATATTTGTGCTGGCCTTTTTCTCGTTGCCCCATCTTTGATATCACCCATACGTGGTGGAAAACTCCTACACACCCACTCACCCTGGGAACAACATTAACCACCTGCCCGTAATTCATGGACTGAGCCTGATGCCAAGTTCCCAGTGTGCATCAGTTTTGCACAGCTCAATGCTCAGGGGTGGGCAAGAAAGGTGGTGCTGCCAATGTCAGGACAATGACCAGGGTTATTATGACACTTTCAACTGTGACTGAGACTGTGACAGAGGGAAGAGAGAGAGACAATGACAATCCTTTATTTTCCAACGGCAGAGGATTTTGGCCAAAAGGCCAGTTTGCAACCTTGCCGTTGCTAGACTACAGTACGAGAGTAAAAGTAAGCATTACAGACATTGAAAACTGAAATACAAAAAGGGGCGAATAAGCATAATACGGCTGTAGCTAAAATAGATGACAGAGAGAGAGAGAGAGAGAGAGAGAGAGAGAGAGAGAGAGAGAGAGAGAGAGAGAGAGAGAGAGATGATGATGATGATGATGATGATGACGACGAAACGTTTTTTATTCAGGATAGAGCATTTAGGCATTACTGCCTGTCTTACAAGCTGTCCTATTCTACGTTAAAGGGTAAAAAGACAACATCAAAACAAGTGGGGAAAAAAGGAAAAAAAGAGAGAGAAAAAAAGACAAACAAAAGTATTAACTATCTAAAGGAAATAAAGAAGAGAAAAGTACACATGATAAACAAATCAAAACATACGTTGCATGTGTCGATGATATTGGCTGTGTGCCAAGCAAGAACTTCAAAGTCATCACGAACATTCAAAAACATATATATGTATATGTAACACATTTCTATCTATATGGTCAGATGAGCGTGTCGTGTAGAATTTGTTTGAAGTTAGAGAGAGAGAGAGAGAGAGAGAGAGAAAGAAGCAGGGTTCGTACTGTGTTTGGCTGCCATCCTTCGGCGCTGATACATTTATCAATGCACCACCAGAAGTCCTCCTCTGATTCGCCTTTCCATGCGAAGATAGGCACTCCACTCTCAGCCAGGGCAGCTGCCACCTCATTCTGTGTCAAACAAAACACTCTCAAAATGTGTAATTCTATTTAATAAAAAACAACAACAAAAAACAAAAAAACAAACAAACAAACCCACCCACCCAGTTATATACACCAGTATCCACCGACTCAGTTCAGTAATACTTGTATAAGAAAACAGCAAGAGGTACATGTATATATATACCTTGGAAACATAATAATAATAATAATATATTACACTTGTATAAGAAAACAGCAAGAGGTACATGTATATATATACCTTGGAAACATAATAATAATAATAATATATTACACTTGTATAAGAAAACAGCAAGAGGTACATGTATATATATACCTTGGAAACATAATAATAATAATAATATATTACACTTGTATAAGAAAACAGCAAGAGGTACATGTATATATATACCTTGGAAACATAATAATAATAATAATATATTACACTTGTATAAGAAAACAGCAAGAGGTACATGTATATATATACCTTGGAAACATAATAATAATAATAATATATTACACTTGTATAAGAAAACAGCAAGAGGTACATGTATATATACCTTGGAAACATAATAATAATAATAATATATTACACTTGTAGAGCGCAGACTTATGCTTTTAAAGCACTCCATGCGCTTTTGCTCACGCATACACACAACATTCAAACACACACATTTATACACATCAATACAGGCGGTGAAATTTAACTTGAACTTAAAGATCAAAAGACATAAGAACAAATTACTATTATGTTTTTGGTTTTTTTGTTTACCTGTGTGGAGTAGATGTTGCAGGCAGCCCATCGTACAGACGCACCCAGTGACACTAGCGTCTCAATGAGCACCTAAAACAATTACAACATTGACTATCAATGCAATGCACTTCTGATACATACTCTACATAATTTTCATGAATTACTCGGTTGTGTGAACAGGGAAAAATAGCGGAATGAACACGACACTACATGATGAGAAACCCAAAACCTAACAACCACCTGAACAAAAACAAAACACCCAAACAATTACAAAAAAGGCAACAATAAAAAGCACAAAAACAGAGTAGAAGACAACACAGAACAAAAACACATGTTACTGTCTTTGTCGAATAAAACACAGATGCAGGCAAAACTCTGAACAATGCATGGAGCAGATTGCACCAAATCTACAAAATGTGTATGGACAGCTAGCGCGTGAACCGTTATTGTCCATCTGGCGGGTTGCCATGGTTTTCACATTTTTCAAACCCCTGAGTGAAGAGAAACTTTCAGAAGGGAAGGATCAAGTGGCTGCTCTTACAGACAAAAAAAGAAACAGAAAAAAGACAATTTATGTGTGTAGAACATCTGGTGCTCATTGTATTTTAACAGTTTTAGTTTTATAATTATTACAGGGATGTCGTTTGGGGTTGGATCTCGGCTAAAAGCCGATTTAAAAAAAAAAAAAAGCCGATAATCTGTCTGTCATGTCGGCTGGCCGAGCTGAAGTTTTCACGAGTGAATCGGCTCGATTATGTCCGTTTCTGTGAGATTCCTACAGAACATCTTTAATTCATTGAGGTGAAGGGAGCACCTAACAGTAGGGAATCTAGTCAAAAAACTTGTGAAACTGCTTCGGCAGAAAGAGCCGAAACTTTCTGTAAAAAGCAGAAACTTTCATGGCTGTTTCGGCTAAATCGCCGAAGAAAAAAATCCTGGCAACATCACTGTATTATGTTTGAAACTATGAGGTAAGATGATTGGTGCACTGGAGTGTCTTTCATCAGATGATAAGTGGTGTGGAGGTATACAAGTGTAGAGTGTATGACTATGGCTGAGTGTGTGCGCGCATGTGATGCGTGGATGTGCAGAGGAGTGTGTAAAGCATGATCGATTTCATATATATACAAAAGCTCCATGGAAACTGTAGTAGTAGTATGTTTTTGACTTACACTTTACATTTCTGTTCTTAATTATGAAATTCAGTTCTTAAGAAATGTTCTTAATCATTTTATAGTATTACTGCCATGAGTGTATGTGATGGGTGTATGAGTGAAGAGTGTGTATGAGTGAAGAGTGCGTATGGGTGCACGGTTGATGTTTTTTACATGGAGATTCTGTTTATGTCAAGAGCTGTACACCATAAATTTCCCTGACAGGATTAATAAAGTTATTCTTATTCTTAAGACTGAAGTAGTGTAAATATTCTTAAAAAACAATTTCACAACCCCCCTTCCCTTGCCATTAATACAATCAATACAGTGCAGCATGTATGCTTTTGCATGGCCAATACATACAAATCAGCCTTCAGTTCAACATGTACTGTCCTCATCTACATGTCAACTGAAGTGTCCATTTCTTGCTGATGGTTTTCAGACAGATCCCGAGTACAAATGCGTGCTTGTGCATGAAAAGTGATTTGTTCCACACCGTTTTTGCAGGGCTTTCCAGAAAGCAGTGTCTACCAACTTGATTTGAAGTTATGCGTCTTGACTCTTCCACTCTGATCAACACACCTCCAGCTGCGAACCAGTCTTTCCGCCTAGAATGAAACCATTACCAACTCTTCAAAGGAACAACGGGGGTTCACTACATTGACTTCCCTCGAGTTCCTTGGCCTACGGCACTGAGTCTGGCGAACGTGGGTTACATTTCGTGCAGCTCATCCATCTTGCCACTAGAGGGCGCCCTCCACCGGAACCAACCCATCCTGTCCAAACCAATGACTTCCTGTTTGGAAAAATGGGTCTCAGGATCGACTGCTGCCTTGCCTGTCGGTTCAATCTCCTTCGGAGGCAGTCACCAACAAGGACACTGTGCTGCGGGCCATTTTACGGCTGTCCTATCAGTTCATCGACATGACACAGTGGGAGCAGACCGCAAGTTACCGCAGCAGATGGAGACGTGTCAGTGTGGTACAGACAGGCCTGAGACTGATGCTCCTCCCCCCAAAAAACAAAACAAAACAAAAAACAAACAAACAAAACAAAAAAACAAAACAAACAAAAAACAGTGCTGTGGCTCACACACACACACACACACACACACACACACACACACACACACACACACACAAGCAATGGAAATCCGTGTGGACGCGCCACAAGTGCATAAAGTTCGTTGCCCCTGCAAATCAAGTTTATTTTTTCCATCAAGATATGTCTGAACTGACACACTGACGCAAACAGACTTTTTACCTTAGAGAGAGAGAGAGAGAGAGAGAGAGAGAGAGAGAGAGAGAGAAAATTCTCCCTCCGGATTTCGAAATTTAATCAGCAGCAGAAGTGGAGGCATCCGCCTGGAATTTCTCCAAGTTTTTTTTTCTGGCATAGCCGCAAGTTCCGAGTGTCTAGCATCGCTAATTGCAGCATCTTAATTCGAGAGGTATGCGGCTGCAGGCATTGGAGCCAGAGGAAATACGGAAAAAGTGTGGAGGACAGTGGTCCCCAAAACTTTTTCCCTTCTTTCTATTGCGTGTGGGCGCACGTGACTGCGTATGTGTGTGGGCGCACGTGACTGCATGTGTGGGCGCACGTGACTGCATATGTGTGTGTGTGTGTGTGTGTGTGTGTGTGTGTGTGTGTGTGTGTGAGAGAGAGAGAGAGAGAGAGAGAGAGAGAGAGAGAGCGTTTTCGAAATTTCCAATTTCCTGCTGTGGCTGTTGAATATTCATCACACATTTTGACGAGGCATGACTTTTTCCGAAGTTTCCGTTGCACTGAAATGTTAACTCGTGCTCAAAGGACCTCATTCTGGCTGAATGGCTACAACTGCATATTGCCAAACCCTTCCCTCAAGACCTTACTTCTGCATCTCCTAAAGTCAATACCACATGTAGATTCAGACAGCTCAAAATCCACAAAATGCAACTGGATGAAGCCCCCCCCCAAAAAAAAAACAAAAAAAAACACCACCACCACCACCACCACACGCACGCACGCACGCACACACACACACACACACACACACACACACACACACACACACACACACACACACACACACACACAAACAAAACAACAACACACATCCCCCAACAATAATGAGAAAAAGAGAAAAGTTAAGAAAGAAACAAACCACAAAACAGCACAACCAAAAGCAGTCTCCACTCCCAACAAAAACAACAACAAAAAAAAACAACAACAAAAAAACTGCATAAAAACAAAACACACACACACACACACACACACACACACACACACACACACACACAGACAGACCAAAAAACGAAGACCAAACACAAAAGTGACGGCGAAAAACCATACAAAAGCAAAAGAGAAAATGTGCCTGAAGCACGAAACATTCCACATTCGAAATAATTACTCTTCACACGCACACCAGCATGTGCCGCGCTCCGCGAGACCTGTACGAGAACATAACGTGACTTCAACGGGCAACGCATCGTGCCAGCAAATTAATCCCTAAAGGCCTTGGGAAGCCTTTTTACGGAGATGTCAAGAAGGTTTCCTTGGCAGCCGAGCTGACTAAGGTGGGCTTTATACGCGGTGCAAGTGACGACATTCGTACAGAGCAGCTGCGTGGCTTGTGGTAACAAGTCTGCAGTTCAGCCCAAAAATCTTCCTCAAAGTTGAGCTGTGTGTTCCCAACCCGTGCTGGGCACCAGACAGTACGTGATGTTTTGGGCTGAACCGTGCATTGGTACAGAGAGAGAATCCATTACGTGCGATTCCCTGATTGCCAGGCTTCACAGAAGCCGACTTGTTGGAGCTTGTGGGTGCCATTGTACGCTCGAATTAGCACGGTTCTTAAAGGTCTGCAATCTACACAAAAAGCTATACAAACAGTGCGGTGGGTGGGTGGGTGTTTGGGGCTTTAACGTCCTTTTCCACCATATATAGGGTGATATCAAGGACGGGGCAACGATAAAAAAAGCCAGCGCAAATATCTGGCTCCAGCCGGGATACGAACTCACAACCCGAGCATTAGAAGTCCAACGCTCTACCATTCGACCACCCAGGCTCCCCTATACAAACAGTGCGTTTAAAAAACAAAACCAAGAAACAAAACCAAACTATCCCACTGTGCAAAATGCAGAGTCAACTCTGTCACAGTTACAAAGTTTTCAACGTCCCTGAAACCCATACGAAAGCCGGCCAAGGGCAGCCCGATTTCACAGCTAATTTTGCGTTTTGACACTGAGCGAGAAAGACAGCGGTGGCCGATCTTCTCGTGCAGCACACAACACCCGCTAGACGCTGTAGCGACGTGCCCCGCTCACTGACCAGAAGCACAACGAAGTCACTGCATCATCATCATTAGCTTGCTTTACGTCCTATGACTTTTAGCCCCTAAGGACAAGTTGTTCCTGGCATGTGTCTTTGGCTGTTTGGCAGGGCGAGTGTCTTTGGGGTGTGTGAGGGCTGTTTTGTTTTGCTTTGGGCAACGTCAGAGGGTCTCTGCTGAAGTCACTGCAAACTCACGCTCTGGTTTTATAGGGGTCTCCGAAGCGCTGACAACTCTGCAACTGTGACAGGGTTGCCTGCATTATGCACAGTCGCAGGAGTCGCAGTTAAAACAAAACCCAAACAACAACAACAAAACAAACAAACAAACAAACAAAAACCACACATACAAGGTTTGCGGCTTTTGCTGAGATTTCAGACCTTTAATGTTATACACTGGGGTTTTGCGAGCGGGCGAAAAGTGAAACTCCTACTTCGTGGTCGTCCGTGCCGACAGCCACTCGCTGACCCTTTAGTGCTCATTAGCGTCACGGCGTGAGGCCTTCCGTTGGCTCAGTGCCAGCCTTTGGGGTGCTGTCAATGTGCAGGTGTCACGTACTACTACTCAAAAGAGCTCAGAGCGACCTGTTAGCACAGACCTGATGGAAGACGAGCTTGTAAAGTATTCACTGGATCAGACCGCTGTCTGAGGTGGGGGAGCCGGGATAGCCGAACAGCAGAGAGTTGGACTTTCAAAGCTCGGGTCGAATCCCGGAGGTCGGGGAGGGGGGGGGGGGGGAGCAAATTTTGTGCCGCCTTTTCCTCGTTGCCCCATGCTTGATATTACACCCATACGGTATGAATTGTGGGGAAAATCTTTCAGGCAAGTGTGGCGCAAACCCCCAACTGCATGTCATCAATCCAAGTACTGACCGAGGTCACTCGCAACGGAGCTGCGACCACCGAGACAGCCGGACAGGCCACGGGGCACTGCGGTAGGCTGGCGGCGCTCCCAAGAGCTACTTCCCACGCGACTTTTGCTTTAAAAGTTTCGACGGCGACAGCTCTATTGCAGGGTGAGATCAGTTAACCAAATCAATTTGGCTTCTTCGGAGTGTGACAATGAGCAAACACACCCACAATGGTGTTGACTGGTCAATCAGTTCTTGAAATATTTAGCTGATGTACAGACAGACACACACACACACAGAGGACGCAGCTGACCGCAATAACCTCCTTTGCCCAATGAAAAGGCAAAACGTCGTGAAGGCGAACAGCCCCGACGGCCCAGTGGAAGAAGGGGGATGGGGGGGGGGGAGGATGGTGGTCAAGTAGACAGGAGAAGCGATGCTCGAAAGGAGGGCGATTGAGACTAAGGCGTTTAAGTGACGCAGACCGTCTAGACGGAACCGTTCTAAGCCCCAGCCTTGGGTTTGATCAATACGGCACCAACCCTCTTCACCCCAAAGCCGTGAGAATTGAAGATTATACGCCTAGCATGAGAGCAGGAAGTCAGCGACAGACGACAGACGAAAGACGATCTTTAACGCCTGAAGAGACTGGAAGCTCTGATGTCAGGCAATAAAATGAACCTAAGCAGATTTCAAAACTTTCCAAAACAAAGATACCAAACCACCAAGAAGTAATTCAGTATCTCCGACCGAAATGCAGCGAAGAGTGCGTGAGTTTTTGAGACTTCTTGCCGCACAAGCCACAAACAACATCACAAACATGTAACGCTGGACAACTGATGCAAATTCCGACCGAAATGCTGCGGAAGACGAAAGGGGGGCCGGGGGGGGGGGGGGGGTCAAATGAGTGAGTGAGTTTTTCGGGCTTAACGCCACAAAGACTAATTCGCGGCTGAGTGTGCCTGCACTACTTGAAAACAAAAAATGTAACGCCGGACAAGGGATGCAAACTGGTCTAGGCGGCAGTATAAACCTAATTTATCGAACTCCCGATTACAAAAAACAACAACAACAAAAAAAAAAAAACGTAGAAAACAAATATCAATTACAACTGAGTAAAACAATACTAGGCGCATACACAGCAAATATTGCAACTTATCATCTCCTAGACGCAATAAACCAGTTCGCATGCCAGCATATGGGAGGGGGGGGGGGATAATCAGAGGACAGATCGTTGCGGTAGCCCCGCATAAAGGAACGTGGAGGGAAACGGAGGAGGCAACCCTCTTCCGGGTCCGTCGATAACTCTAGGACCCTGCGACGACGGCCAAGTCAGGCGAACCGAGTCCGAGTCGAACTAAGTGATACCTAAGAAGGAACAAGCCGCAACAAGCACGCATTTTTTCGTGGCAGAGCACAAAGCTCCCACGAAAAATGCATGCATGCTGCGGGTCTGTGTATGCACGGGGGACAACTCATGCATGCAACAATCTCGAAACTGGCTAGCAAATGTACTGTGCTGGTGAATGCGACAGTTTTCACCGCTTCTGAGCACACTATGAAATAACACGTGGATACCTCAAAGTTGTTCGCAACTGTCCACTTTCCTTGTCACCGAGTATTTTTGTTTTTTTCCTTCTTAGGTATCACTTAGCTCGGCTCGGTCTCGGTTAGCCGACTTGGCCGTCGTCGCAGGGGCGTGGAGTTATCAACGGACCCGAAACAGGGCTGGGGAGGGACGATAGTGTCACGAACTGTTTTCAGTGTAAAACATTCTCCCAAGACCGGTTATTAAACGACTGAACAAAACGCAGGAAGCAAACAGAGCCCCGCGTGGCGATTCAGATTTACAAATTTGATTCAAAATCGCCAGCAGACCAGGGAAATGAGAACGCCCACAAGCTGTGAACTGATTCCGGAAAATCGATTTCTCAAGATACTGCACACACAATTTAGTGAGATTTGCTTAAAGACCTAAGTTCCCAACAAAAAGCTTTCCGAAGTGTGAAAAAAAATGTACAGAGTCGACCGTGCAAGCACAGTCAACTCTGTCACATTTGCAGAGTTTTCAGCGCTCAGGGGACCCTTATAAAACCAGAGCACGAGTTTGTCGTGACATTATTTGGCTTTTGGTCAGTGAGCGAGACACATCGCTACAGTGTCTAGCGGATGCTGAGTGCTGCACGATCTTTCTCGCTCAGCGTCAAAACGCAAACTGAGCTGTGAATCAGTCTGCCCTTGGTTTTTCTTGGGGTTTCAGGGACGCTGAAAACTCTGCAACTGTGGCAGAGTTGACTGTGCTTGCACGGTCGACTTTATAATTTTTTTTTCATACTTCGGAAAGCTTTTTGTTGGGAGCTTACATCTTTAAACACCCTATTTCTATGTTTACTACAGGCTTCAAAGCAGCCGGCTTATCATTTTGCTTTCGCTTGTGAATGCGCCTGGACGCTCGGAATCGTCGATCTTTTAATGACATGTACAGCTCTTGCGATACAATGTTGCCCACACTCTGCACGAGCGATCAAAAATTCGAGTTCTCGTACTTAGCGGGTGACTGTGTCGACTTGAAAAGCCTCTCGCTCACTCGCGTTACTGTGTACCCTTCTGCTGGCTCAGTGCCAGCCTTTGAGATGCTGTCACTCTGCAGGTGTCCAAGTGGGGTGATGCACACCACGGCCAAAACGGCTAAGAACGTTCTGTGGGCATACCTATCTTTAACTCTTTGACGACGAAGCACAATTTCTAACACGCGATTTCCTATAGGAAATCGCGTGTTAGAAATTGTGCTTCGTCGTCAAAGAGTTAAAATTGGACCTTCAGTTGCTGGGCTCCATTATCATTTATACCTCCATTATGAGGCACAATTAATGCCGCAGCGGACTACGTCTTAAAAGCCGGACCTTTAATTACTGGGCTGTCGACTCCCACTACGAGGCACAATTCATGCCGCAGCAGACCACGTCTTAAAAACCGGACCTTTAATTACTGGACTGTCGACTCCCATTACACAGAATTACTCACAATTAATGCCGCAGCGGACCACGTCTTAAAAACTGGACCTTTAATTACAGGGCTGTCGACTCCCACTACACAGAATTACTCACAATTTATGCCGCAGCGGACCACGTCTTAAAAACCGGACCTTTAATTACTGGGCCGTCGACTCCCATTACGAGGCACAATTAATGCCGCAGCAGACCACGTCTTAAAAACCAGACCTTTAATTACTGGACTGTCGACTCCCACTACACAGAATTACTCACAATTAATGCCGCAGCGGACCACGTCTCAGCGAAGTGGATAAACTGCTTAAGCCGCGAAAAGACCCCCCAGACCGGTGGAAGATTAGGAAAAAGCAGAGCTAACCTTAAAAGCATAAATTGCAAAGTTGAGCCTCCAGTAGGCGAAGTGCCAAGGACTGTATACATACAGGAAATTGCGTCGGGACGACAACGCCTTCCAATCTTGAGCCCTAAAAGCCAGTTTGGAAATGGCTCCATTTTAGGGGGGTTGGAAAGGGGGAGGGGGAAGGTGTCTGCCACCCAATTTCACAGGCACTAAGCCAATCGATAGTGACTCTAGCCTCCTACGTCAAACATAGCGCCATCTATACAACAGTCAGAAGTCCTTAGCTGCCCGAGCGTCAGACGCCTTTTTTGTGTGTGTGTGTTGCGACCACCAGTAAAAATGACTTTAAATGTTTTCTACGAAAGCTTCCTGCAAGCGGTTATGCGTTTAAATGTTTTTTTCCTCTCCCTAAAGGTTCTAGACGGGTGTCTGGCGTAAATCACTGTTGTAGAAAATTGTTTGCGGAATGCGCGAAATCTGTGCCCTTGTCAGTGTCCTCTGTTAAGCTGATGTCAAACGGGAGACGTTTCAGTCCGAACAAACATCGAACACGACCGGACATGGCGTTTTTCCGCGCTCCTCGTGTGACGTACGGCTACAACACGTTTTTGCTCTACGAGTCGTGGTGTTCGATGTTTGTTCGGGCTAACGCGTCTCCCGCGTGACACCTAACCATTCCGGTCAGGACACGGCTTGCGGCGACAGGGCCTTATGGCGATGGCTTGGAACTACCTATAGTTGAGAAGCGGCGAACACAGGGTAAGGAAAGCAGATCAGCTTTTCCTTCAACGCCAGCATAGATCGAAAGCTCTCTCACGCAATAAAATGAACTGAACTGGTTTGAACATTATCATCACCCCAGCAAAGATACCGAACCACTCAGAAGAAATTCAATTATCTCAGGCCTAAATGCAACAGAAGACACGTACGTGGTGGAAAAGGGCGTTAAACCCCCAAACACCCACCCACCCGCAACAGAAGACACAAGACAGACCGTGCGATATACGCAGACGATTTTCAGTTCAATTCTACTTCATCTTCCTGCTTTCAATTCTCTGAAATGCATTCTGGTCACGGCATGGGAGGATCTCTCCCAAGACCAGGCTCGTACGTTTCGAGACGTCTGATTTCACAAAGTGAATGCCATACTCAAAATGGAACGACGAGCCGGGAACCCCCCCCCCCCAAAAAAAAAAAAAGAAAAAAAAAAGAAAAAAAAAAAGACGTTTGATTTCAAAAAGGGCAAGCTACCGTCCAAATGGATTGGATAAAAGAACTTCTCATGCAGGGCCGCAGAGCCCGTTCATCTTCTGGAAGCGGCGCTGCCTCTACCCAAAAAAAAAATAAAAAAATAAAAAATCGCCAATATCGACTTTTACGTCAGAACGGAATATGTCACTGACAAACTCTGCTGAAAAGAGAGAGATGCACAGCATGGCCAAACTTTCTGTTCAGCCTATCTGGCACGAAAAGAGTCTTTGCCATTAAAGCACAGTGAGATAAAGATGACACGGGGAGAGAAGTCTTACAGACCGTTACAGAGTTGTCTGCTTTATTAATGAGTGCACGTGGCCAGGGAGGACGTCGCCAGACTTAGGGCCGCTGCTACACGTTGCCAGGATTGGTACTTGCAGGGCTGGAAACGCAGGAAACCCTAATCGCTGGCTGCCAGCTGGCAAATCCCCCTTGCCGGTGCCAGCGCGGCAATAGAAAGCCGTTCTGTTTTTCCTGGCAGCCAGCTAGCCACAGGCAGCCCCGTACAGCCAACTGACCAATCACTGCCCAAACCTTGCAACGCCGCCGGCTGCGTGTGCGGCAAAACCGCTGCCCGCCAGCAGGCAGCCGAGTACGGCAACATGCAGACTGGCGGTCGTGTAACCGTGCGCTTTAGTGTGCTAGTTATTTTTTTATCGTCGAGCCACACTCCTAGGAAAGACCACGTGTCCTGATTTTCCGCCATCACACTCCATGCAACTTTCACTCTGCACTGTTTTTCCTGCGTGTATAAATAAACCCAACACAAGTCAAAACGACCACTGCGTGGAGTCCCTTGCCTGCACACGGTTATATTATAACAAACAAGTTTCACAGCACGACTGTGCCAACATTTACCGCCAAGCTGGAAACAAAAATCTGAAAACAAACAAACAAACAAAAACACTGACGGAGCAAGACCGCTGTATCTAGTCCTTCTCGGACAGCCGCTAACCTAGCTGTCGGTGCAGCAGTGATGTTTGACCATCCGCGTTCACGGGCAGACTGAAATGAGTGCAAGGTAAAGCCGGAATGCTGGGGCCTGACACTGACAAGCGCTGAAAACTACGTCACCGAGTTTTTCTCTGGACTGTACACAGTCGCACAGATCCACCACCCCCCCCACCTCTCTCTCTTCCTTAAAAAAAAAATTTAACATGCCGTGTGCGGGTTTTCTTGTGGACAAAACAGACCTTTATGCCATCGTCCCTTCCTGCTGTCTCAACAGTCCATTACAGCGGCAATGGCCGTCAGCACAAGTTTTCCTCAGGCAGGAAATGAAATCGAAGCAATGCAGATGAAAACCCTGCCAATCCATTACTTCAGGAAAGTGCAGGAATATTCAAAAAAAAAAAAAAAAAAAAAAAAGGCGAGGAGATTGGATGCAGTTTATGCAGTTTCACCGTTCAGGGAGCTGTTGCTTAAGACGTTAATTCATTTTTCAATTGAACAGAGTTCAGTTTATTGCTAATTCCAACCCATAACAGTGTGAGCGAGTACGTGGTCAGGAGCAGAAGCCACCCCCAGATGAGTATATACATCATGATACATGGTCTTATGAAGGAGGAAACGGCAAAAACTTCGCTTGATATGAAGCCTTTGCTAATTCTTTCCAACTCCAGAAAAAAAAATACCACCCCCCCAAAAAAAAACAACAAACAAACCAACAACAAAAAACAAAACAAAAACAACAAAAAAAAAAAAAACCCAACAAAAAAACCCCAACAACAAAAACAACAAAAGTAAAACAAACGACAACCACCACCACAAAAAAAAAAACCAACAACGAAAAACCACCTACAAGAACAAAACCCCAAAAGCAAAAAACCTAAAACGCCTTGACACTTTGGATGAGGGAACGTTTGTGTTTTGTGACCCTGTGTTCACGCTGATCGTGTATATAATGCATACTGAAAATGTTCCAGTTTTGCCTGCAACCCAACACACAAAACGCACAGAGGACAAAAGACGATTTGAAATTCAGACCACACAGAGGACAAACCATAATCGGAAATCCAGCACACACGCACGCACACACACACTGGGGACCACACGCAGCACGCGCCGATTTCGACTCGTCTTAATATCTCTGCCACTGCCGGCCTCGCCATGTGCAGCTAGGTCCATCCGCAAATACCCGTGCGCTGCGTGTTTGACTCGTAAGCAGCCCAAATCTCTCCGCTGCACGAGACACACGCAGCAACCCGGCTGCTTACACGGGCGTCACCGAAGCACTATGTCAACGATTGATCACATTCGCTTTGACCGCAAAGTAGTTCCCTGGAAACGCGATGAGCCTAGTTTGATTACCATCTGACCAGTTGTACATCTTTAGCGTGTTGCAAACACATTTCAGCAGCTTAGACATCTACACTGCCAAATACATGGACAAGGACAACCGGCAGATCAAAAGGCGCTTTTCGACAGTTTTTCTTGGCTGTGGCAGAGGCTGGATGTTCGTGACGTCATAGTCGAGGCGAGCTGTGTGGTAGGACTAATCATTCGAAAGTAGGAGAGAAGGAGAGAGGCTTAGGACCAATCACAAGATCACACCAACTTTGGGAGCAAAGGGGGGGGGGGCTAGAGAGAGAGAGAGAGAGAGATGACCAGAAGGAGGAGGGGGGAGAAGGAAGGAGAGAGTGAGGGGGGGAGAGAGTGAGGGGGAGAGAGAAGGTGGGGTGGGGGGGGGGGGGGTGGGGGGAGAGGGAAGAGGAGAGAGAGAGAGAGAGAGAGAGAGAGAGGGGGGGGGGGGGTCAGAGAGAGAGAGAGAGAGAGAGAGCGAGGTGTGACCAATCACACAAAGTAGGAGGAGAGAGACGGAGAGCTGACAGGAAATTGCATGCACCGTTACGCACCGCGGTCTGAGCCGTGATGTGCGTGCAGCCGATGATTTTGGCGCCTTGCAAGGGTTTGTCAGCCTCGGCACGCTTCCGCAGGGCGATCAGTCCCGGCATTTCTGGGGAACATAAAATCGATTACATACGTCACACCACCACACTCATCACACTCTGCATACGTCAAACCATCCGGACTGACAGGAAACACTTTTTTTTTTGGTTGTTCTTTTAGTTTCTGACTAGTTTAGTTATTCAGTCTGAGGTTAGAGACAATGAGTAATCAAGTCAAGTCAAAGTCAAAAATATGTACTTTATTTATCCCCGTAGGGCAATTCATGCGGGCGAGCATAAGACACATAAAGAAGACACATAATGATGCTGTCCTCAGTTCGATTCTCTTTGTATATTTTATATCTACGTCCCCCCCCCCCCCCGGGTTTATTTTAGTTCCATTTACGTATGTGTCCGATGCGATACATCTAACCACTATTCGTTTACGAAAAGAAGGGGCGGGGTGTGGTACCATAAACGTAGACGTTAAATTTCTCCGAAACAAATGACCAGTTTACGTACTGCTTTGTTGTACAATACGCAGCAGTTTTAACGATCGATTATGTGCACGAGTAACTGTAAGCGAGATCAAACACAAACAAAATCCAACCAGCCTTCGAACAAACCACCACCACCACCAAGCTCCTCCATCCCCCAAACACACACACCTCCCCCAAACAAACAACAAAACAGAACACCATACCAACTACACACGCATAATCTCTTCTCCCCCCTCCCCCTTCCGTCCAAGAACCCCCCCCCCCCAGACAACAACACCCACCCCCCCCAACAAAAAAAAAACAAAACAAAACCAAACAAACAAACAAACAAACAAACAAACAAACAAACAAACAAACAAAAAAACCTATAAAAACTAAACAGACTAGGTGTGCACATCTAGCACCCCCCCCCACCTCCTCTACCCCTACCTCCTCCAGTAAAAAACAAAAAATAAAAAAAAGTAGGTGTGCATTATCTAAACGAAACAGGAGAGTTGGACAGAAAATTAGGTCATCAGCCTCGTTTATTGATTTTTTTTTCTCTCTCTGTGGCTAAAAGCAGGTGAAAACAAAAACCGAGATAGCAGACACCACGCTCTCAACACTGTGTAGGTGTGCTCGTTAAAAATCTGCAGCTGGGTTAGGTTTCGTTTTGCGGGACATAAAATCAATAGCCTGGCGTTAAAACACACCAATGTATCACAAATCAATAGCCTGGCGTTAAAACACACCAATGTATCACAAATCAATAGCCTGGCGTTAAAACACACCAATGTATCACAAATCAATAGCCTGGCGTTAAAACACACCAATGTATCACAAATCAATAGCCTGGCGTTAAAACACACCAATGTATCACAAATCAATAGCCTGGCGTTAAAACACACCAATGTATCACAAATCAATAGCCTGGCGTTAAAACACACCAATGTATCACAAATCAATAGCCTGGCGTTAAAACACACCAATGTATCACAAATCAATAGCCTGGCGTTAAAACACACCAATGTATCACAAATCAATAGCCTGGCGTTAAAACACACCAATGTATCACAAATCAATAGCCTGGCGTTAAAACACACCAATGTATCACAAATCAATAGCCTGGCGTTAAAACACACCAATGTATCACAAATCAATAGCCTGGCGTTAAAACACACCAATGTATCACAAATCAATAGCCTGGCGTTAAAACACACCAATGTATCACAAATCGATAGCCTGGCGTTAAAACACACCAATGTATCACAAATCGATAGCCTGGCGTTAAAACACACCAATGTATCACAAATCAATAGCCTGGCGTTAAAACACACCAATGTATCACAAATCAATAGCCTGGCGTTAAAACACACCAATGTATCACAAATCAATAGCCTGGCGTTAAAACACACCAATGTATCACAAATCAATAGCCTGGCGTTAAAACACACCAATGTATCACAAATCAATAGCCTGGCGTTAAAACACACCAATGTATCACAAATCGATTTCTTGCTGTTAATGCTTTTTTTTTTTCTTCTGCTTTCAACGCTTGCAAGTTTAAACGCTTATATTCCAAACTTACCGGGCTTCACAGACATAAACTTATGTTTTAAAGCAGTTGTGCTTGTGTTTGTGGTTGTTTCCATTACTATGGAAACAACATTAAAAAAAAATCATGATTAATTTATGTCTGCATGGATTTACATTTGGCTTAACGGGAGTGTTGCACTTTGATTATACTCGTGTTTGTTGCTGTAAGAGCCGTTAAAGAACGGTTTATCTGGCGTGATTTTTCGTATGGAGGGCCGAAGCCAAAAGCGTGGGGATACTAATGCGTGGTACGAACTGTGTGAACAAATTAAAAGTTCTATGCGATAAGAAATATCCGAAAATGGCTGACTGGCCTGTGAAACATATTACAGTTCGGCTTCTTGCTGATGCAGTTTTGTGCATTATAAAAAAACCCTGAAGAGGCAGATACCCTAGGGATAGGGGGAAAAACGGGGGTGGGGGGGGGGAGAAAAAAAAAGAAGAAAAAACTTGTGCGTCAGCGAAAGACAAGCCGGGCTGTAGGGGGTGTGACCCCAAGATAATTGTCTACTCTCAGGTAACAGGCTACGATACCTGGTGTGAAATTTCAGGCGGTATCAGATTCCAGAGCCTGATTCCACAGACGCAGATGCGACGTCAAAAGGTTTAGTGTTTCACCCTTTCTCCCCCACCATCACAACCCTCCCCCTCCCAGACACATACCTATCTCTCCTCCTGTTGCACCAAAAGGGAGGGGAGGGGGGAATCAAAATGGTCGCCCTTTTCCCGTGCCTATGCCGATTCAAAACGTTCGAAAACGATTGCTCTCATCTAAAGCCGTGATTTTAAAACATGAACATATTCATGTCTTTAGATTGTAGTAGACTGTAGTTCAAATCGGTTTCTGGGTGGTAAACAGCCCCTTTTAATCGGTCTAACCGACAACTGAAAACCCAAAGCGTTTTTCCGGTGCTGTGGCGTCTTGGATTTGGAAAAACAGACGCCAAAACAACTTGTGACAAGGGTGGGTGGGTGTTTGGGTGTTTAACGTCCTTTTCCACCACATAGGGTGATATCAAAGACTGGGCAACGATGAAAAAGCCAGCACAAAATATCTGGCCCCAGCCGGGATCGAACTCACGACCCGAGCGTTAGAAGTCCAACGCTCTACCATTCGGCCACCCCGGCTCCCCGACTTGCGACAAAACAAAACAAAACACAACACAACACACACACACACACACACACACACACGCACGCACGCACGCACGCACGCACGCACGCACGCACGCACGCACGCACGCACACACACAAATGCAGTGCTATGGCGTGGAAATCCGCTGATTGGCGGTGCAATGATCTGGAACGGTAAAAACACCGGAAAAACGCTCGTCCGTTTTGTTTCACTGCTGTGTGCACTGGCAAAGCGGACACGACTGCTCTGTGGTATCCAGCAAGCCGCAGGGTAGGGTAGGCTGGGGTGGGCTGGGGTGGGGCAGGAACCCTGACGATACATAGCGAAAGAAAGCAATCCTTTGCCAACTACAAGACGACTTGTGGTGGCTTCTATTACTCTAGATTTTCACGGTAAACGTCAGACTGTGAACCGGCGCTGTTCGCCGTTTTGCAGTGGACAGATGTGTAGGGTGGGTGGGTGTTTGGGGGTTTTAACGTCCTTTTTCACCACACTGGACACTTGTGTAACTGTGAGCAAACGGAAGTTAAGATTCAGTTGGCCATCTGCACTGCTACGCCTCAATATTTCATAAGGTGGAAACGGCAGACGCCTGAAGGCTGCGCCGACTGTTTGACTCTACTTAAAACATTCACCTCCATCTCCCCCCCCCCCCACCTCAAACGCCCGCCCCTGCCAACAACCTCCATCCACCTGTTTCTTCTCCCTTCCAATACCAGATCTATTGCTAATTTGTCTTTTCACGGCACTGGTATTTCATCCCGTCACATTTTTACCGGTCTTCCTCTTCTCAGATAACAGGTCGTGCATTGTGTTTTTTAATTTTTTTTTTTTTTTACAGTTATCTTTGCTTCTTCAATGTCTACGGGGTCAAATATAGAATTGTTAAATTTATAACACTACAAACACAAGGTCTTCAAGGTCTATCGAGCCAAATACAGAATTGTGAAATCTATAACACTTAAGAAAACACAGACAGACTGACTGTCCATGAAACGTCCTACATGATCACGATCTAGACATTTAGATCCTCACGAACGAAACAAGAGTCCTGTCTCAAACAAAAGAACTGATCTTTACATGGGCTCTTGCTAGTCTGAGCAATCCACATAGTGTAAAAAAAAAAAAAAAAAAGGAAAAGAAAGAAAGAAAGAAAGAACGAAAATAGTTTGAAACAGATATAGCTACTGAATGTTTCTGGATTCCGAGCCAATAATAATAATAATGAGTACTGTATAGGCGCTTTGCCCAATTTCATGAAACGGCTCAAAGCCGGCGCCGCGAACTGAACCCAACACGCACGCTCATGTGAATCACACGCATTCTCTCACACACTGGACGTAAAACACATAACAATCACGTGGCGCGAAGGGTCAGCTCAGCTATTTAAATTTCGGAATTTCTTTAAAATTGCATTTATTTTTCAAATTTGGTGGGCTGAACATTTCCAAAGCAGAGAGGGAGGAAGCCGGAGTACCCGGAGAGAACCCCCGACGATCGGCCCGAATGAACGGTGCCACATACGAGAAGGAAAAAATTCTTTGTCCCGAGTGCGACTCGAACCCTTTACCTCTCGCGCTGGTGACAAGTCTCTTAACCACTAGACCACCGACCGCCCCCTGCTCATTCTGCTCATCATAATATGTAGCGACAGTTGTATGCGTATGTTCCTGGAAGGGTCATAAGACAAACAGGAACATACATACATCATCTCGCCATTCTGGCCGAGTGCCGCCAGCCCTGCACAATCCACAGAACAATCTACAAATCACCTCCCTTCAAGTTTTTAGTTAAAGCCAAAACCTTCCAGCCGTCGGCTGCAGCT
>JACVVK020000069.1:285000-307500 GCA_018292915.2 Batillaria attramentaria
GGTGGGGGGTGTTTGGGAGTTTAACGTCCTTTTCCACCACATATGGTGATATCAAAGACGGGGCAACGATGACAAAGCCAGCACAGTGGGGTGGGGTGAATGTCGGAACGGGGTGGGTGGGTGTTTGGGAGTTTAACGTCCTTTTCCACCACATAGGGTGATATCAAAGACGGAGCAACGATGAAAAAGCCAGCACAAATATTTGGCCCCAGCCGGGATCGAACTCACGACCCGAGCATTAGAAGTCCAACGCTCTACCATTCGACCACCCCGGCTCCCCGAATGTCGGAAGGGTAGGCCTCGGCAGACAATAATCCCATACCTTGCGCCTCAAGAGCTTCATCCTCAGACTCCGAGTTGGGCTCCTCGTTGATCCTGGGATCCTGAACGGCCACCGCAAACCGTGTCGCCATTATGCACGTGCAACGACCGACAAACGTTTAGTCCCCACAGGCACGCAAAACACAACCACACACACAAGGTAGCAGCAAGTTAGTGGTGCTCCTCTCAAGCTCGTCTCGGACCGACTGCCGTCACCAAACGTTCCCCTTTTCGGGAGGTTGGCTGTGAACTTACAGCTTACTCCCCTCTTTAAGTGTTATTTGATACGGAAAGAAGAAACTGGAGGATCCATGCAGGGGTATCAGCCGCCGGTACCTTCCCTGTCACTGACGACTGCTCACCAGGTAAGCGATAGTGGTCAAGTAACTTGATAGGCGAACATCGGATAGAAGCTCGGATTACATGACAAAACCCCTAGATCAGTAGATGGTTAAGGCACGGACGGTAACCTCGCCACATACAGATCGTGGATCACGAGAAGCATTGAGGTTCCGTCCAAACAGTGCAAAGGCAGGGGCAAATATTCGACGGCATGCGAGGAGAAAGTTAGGACTGAAGAGCTAAATCATCTGAAATCACCGAAACCAAACCAAACAACAACAAATGAAACACAAAATCTGAGTTTGATAGTTGTGTACGAGGACAAAAGTCAGTCTTCCCTCCTTCGGGAATAGTACCGGGGGGGGGGGGGGGACTCTCTATTGTTGGAAACGGATCAATTGTTAACTCAACTTTCCGCTAGTCAGCAAAAGTAACAAAAGTAAAGATCCCACTCAGCCTCCCACCGCCAGGGCAATGTGTTTACCAAAAACACATTTTCTGTTGCATGAATTCAGTGATTTTATACATGTAATTATATTTTAGCCTCTCCTCCCATAACCTTGCACGCCCTGGCATATTACCGCATTGCCTCGCACTATTTAGACGGACCCTAAATGCCTGCTCCTCGCAGATTCCGGCCTCCTCGCAGACTTTCACACCACGACGTACACGAGTACATGAGCTACAGAAGATGCCAAACATATATGACCGCACGGGACGAAGGGAGACTTCAAGTCGCGAACAGATAATGTTTGTGAAGGTCCACCAACCTTACAGAGAACCCCACAGTTCAAACAGCGTTACGTTGCAGTCCTTAAACCGACGGCCTCTGTATTTCCAGCCAGATTTTGCCTCGGTCTGTCCACCTTTGATACTAAACGTGAGGTGGGAACGGATCTTGCATAACCTCCACTGCTGCATTATTCAACACGAAACCTGTGTCGGCTAAACTGATTGTCCCGTGTTCTGAGGATGACTGGTCGAGTGATGCAACAGGATTTGACCGCACTATGCGTGACGGGTGCTTCACTCAGGCATAAACGGGTCAAGGTCACGGCATACTAAGCTGGAAACACGAAAGCCGCCAAACACGAAAAAGGTAATGTTTCAATGATAATGATTCACGTGGTTTTCAGTGCGTGGCAGTAACTTGTAACTGTATCAGTTACCGAACCGTGCAATATGAAGTCGGTCGGTGGTCTAGTAGTTAAAACTTCGGCCCCAATGCGAGAGGTTCGAGTCTCCGCCATTCAGGGCAACGAATTTTTCCTTCGCGTAAGTGGCACCGCTCATTCGGGCCGACCGTCGGGGGTTCTCGCCGGGTACTCCGGCTTCCTCTCCCTCTGATGTCGAAATGTTCCGCCCACAAAATCTGAAGACAAATATTATTCTAAATTCCCAAACTTAAATTGCTGAGCTGGCCCTTCGCACCACGTGATCGTAATGTGTTCACGTCGAGTGCGTGAGAGAATGCGTGTGGTTCACGTGAGCGTGCGTGTTTGGGTTCAGTTCGCGGCGCTTGGAGATAGTTCAAGGGGAACTGGGTAAAGCGCCTACACAATACGCAAACAAACTGTCTTGCTTGTGAGTACGCCCGTAAATGTACTCGGGGAGCCGGGGAGCCGGGGAGGCCGAGTGGTAGAGCGTTGGACTTCGAATGCTCGGGTCGTGAGTTCGTATCCCGGCTGGAGCCAAATATTTGTGCTGGCTTTTTCATAGTTGCCCCGTCTTTGACATCACCCGTATGTGGTGGAAAAGGACGTTAAACCCCCAAACACCCACCCACCCCCACCCCGTACATGTACTCTATCCTAGTATGATTCTCGTTCCACCTCTGGCCAAACGGTACAAAAGCTGTCCCAGTCATTGTGGTTACCACAGGGCGTCTGTCTGCTCAAAGCCAGTGAGTGAGGCTCTGATTACGCGTGTGTCTAAGCAGCAACAGCCCCGGCTGTTTCTTTCAAGCCTATAGAAATGCTACGTTATTTACCAAAGCTTGTACAGCCAAAGACACCTACACGGCTTCGTATCCACAGAGACTAACATAGGACAAATGTCCTGGCTAACACGTTTAGGACATGTGTCCTAAATCATGACAACCATGGTGAAGAAATGATAGGTGAGAAAGTAATCGGACATTTCAAAACTGAATCAATCTACGACCGAAATCTGACGCGGATATGTATACACACGAGACCCTGCGAGTACACACACACTACCTTTACAACCGGTTCGGTGCAACGCATCATAAACCCGCACATCACACCGATGAAAGAGTATTTTACGATATGCCCTCAACCACGGACAACAGTGACTGCAGATTCCGCACCGTTGCCTATCACATCTTACCACTGACCACAGTCTTCCGATACAACATGGCCAAGCCCCGTATTCTAACTATAAGCGTTTTGAGAAAGGAAGACAGTGTAATAAGACAGCAGACAAGAAACATGTGGAAAGGAAATGTCTACTGCCTCTGGGTACAAGGAGAGACATTCAGACACTGAGAGGTGAAAACCTCATAAAGATGAAGAAGATCTAGGTTAGTGTTTTAGGGGGTGAGTCTCGCATGACACGTATCGGGTGTACAGTGTTCAGTGCTCAGGGTATCATGTTAAATCGTGAAACGTGATATCCAGTAAGGTCGGTGGTATCAGGTGAAACTGTCACCACACACACAGACACAGACACACCAGAAAGTCAGGCCTTATTGTGACCTAGCCTCACGCCGATGTCTCACGGTTTCCCAGTAAGTTGCCTGCCTGTATGAAACAAGAGAGAGTGAGAAGAAGAAGAAGAAGAAGAAGATCGAGGAGAACACACACACACACACACACACACACACACACACACACACACACACACACACACACACACACACACACACACACCATTAAGGTTAATATGCATGGAGGTGTGCACAGCACTGTATAAATCCTAAATGTTATGTACGGCTAACTTGACAAAAGGCCCCACGGAGCCCTGTGTGTAAGCAAAGACCAGTGAACGTACACTAATATTGTACACACACCTTCAAAATGCTAAATCCTCTCCATGCATAGTGACCCAAAAAAGCGCAATTACAACAATCCATCTGCACATTAAAAAAAACAACAACTAATAAACACACACATAAATTATCCAGATTAAATATACGCAAGTACCTCTACGCGGGTGTCGCATCTTGGAGCGCATTTTGTCCAACCGGAGTTTGCAGGGGACAGTGGGTAAGTAAGTAAGCTAGCATGTAAGTAAGTCACTAAGTAATACCACTAGCTGTCTGCCCTATTTCACACGGATTTTTGCCATGCCCAGACTCGAAAGCCAAGTACACACACACACACACACACACACACACACACACACACACACACACACACACACACACACACACACACACACCATCACTAACAGTCAAATCTCGGTGGCCGTCACCTCTTTCCGTATCACGCCAAGCAAGATAAGCGGTATAGTGGTTCGGGAGTACAGGCAGTGTCAATACAAACACTGTCAAATTCTTCGCTCAACAGGCAGCACGCTTTGCGGTAAGAGTCGGGCACTCAGAGGGTGGGTGGTCAGTAAATAAACGCTCCAACTGATAAATGATTGATTGCCGATTGTGTAATATCAACACCTAGCACCAGAAATAGTCTATATCCTTCGGTCGGTCGGTTGGTCGGTCGGTCGGTTGGTTGGTTGGTTGTTCAGGGGTGTTAGTCCGGTTCCATCACATATGGGTGATATAAAAGTCGGGGCAACGAAAACAACAATAGTAACGACAGCAACAAAAACCAAAAAAAAAAACAAGAACAAAACAAAACAAAAAAAAAAAAACCCAAACAAACAACAACAACAACAAAACAAAAAAGGATTGGGGTTGAGCACAGTGGAGTCACTTTAACCAAAAAAAAAAAAAAAAATAAATCATAACTAAATAGTCTGCACGGATTTATACTGGCTTAGTGTGAGTGTTGCACTTTGTTCCAAAAAAAGACACCAAGCAACCGCTAATTTCGCCTGAATTTTGCATACAGGGCCAAAACCGAAAAAGCGTCAAAAACGTGGGAAACTCATGCGCGTTGCGAAATGTGCTATTGTCTTTTCCCACCACATACGGGTGATGTCAAAGACGGGGAAACGAGGAAAAGGCCAGCACAAATATTTGGCCCCGTCCGGGATTCGAACTCACGACGCGAGCATTGCAAGTCCAACGCTCTAGTCTACGCTCGTGTATCCCGAACCACCGTAGAAAGCGCAGGGGGTGGGGGGGTGGGTGTTTGGGAGTTTAACGTCCTTTTCCACCACGTAATGGTGATATCAACGACGGGGCAACGAGAAAGAGACCAGCACAAATATTTGGCCCCAACCGGGATTCGAACTCACGACTCCAGCATTGAGAGTGCAACGCTCTACCATTCGGCTATCCCGGCTCCCCAGAAAGTCTCCTGAACATGTTATATATGTATAAGAGAACATTAAATTTGGCGTATGCATTCCTAGTATTCAATCCAAAACAAATGCAGCAACAGAAAACTGTTTGAAGCAATATATTTCAGAAGTAGACGCTAGCAAGAATTCACGCACAAAAAAAATTGTCTACCTTCTTCATGGAATGATTGGCACAACTGACAATGGTGTTCCTCATCCGCCAACGACTCGGAACAGACCTCTGAGTGGTTCTCGTGCACTACCGCCATTTTGGGGGACACAAACTAACTCTCTCTCTCCCTCACACACACACACACACACACACACACACACACACACACACACACACACACGCACAAACGTGACACCAAAGGCATCCGTCAACAGAAAAAAAAAAGAAGTAGATCACCCTCTTCACCTTTAGAAGTGAGTCTCTCCCTTTTAGAACTGTGTAAATTATACATGGATACACCCTTCCATGAAGGTTAAATGACAAACGTGGTGCACGTCACCAAAGATAACCTTGACCACTGAAGAAAAGGAATGAAGAAAGAAAGAAAGAAAAAAAAAAAAACCAAACAAACCCGTAGATATTCGTAGGTGGTGCCAGGGGTGTGTGTGTGTGTGTGTGTGTGTGTGTGTGTGTGTGTGTGTGTGCGCGCGTATAAGAGAGAGAGAGAGAGAGAGAGAGAGAGAGGGGCGTGTGACAGCGTTATCTTTCATCTGACCTTGACCTAGGCACGCCTTCAATCGAGTCACGTGACTAAGCCAATGCTGGGTTATTTTTTAAGTGACCCTGACCTCGACATACCTCTAACTGGGTCAACTGGCTTCAACTTGTCCATATTCCTAACCACACACGTGCGCGGTCCTCACACAAGTTTGACTTGACTCGCTCACCTGATCGTATGCTTCCTTACGAAACCGCCGGCAGTACGTTACTGTTCATTTCGGGGACGGAAGGTGAAACTACGAGCATACCTAACATGATTGTCTACGCGGAGGGGAAAAAATACGACGAAGAACCTGGAATGTCCTGGGGGTCTGATGCACGAGAGGACACTAGACCAGTCTGTGACTTGGTTCTAGACTTTAAAATTACTACGTCGGGACTTTCATTAGCGCGTTCTTGAAATAGCCACAGGGTTTGTTTGAGTCAAGTTCTGGGACTAAGCCGAGAAATCACGTGTTCTCCGGTGCACAGCTTGGGTCAGGGACAGTGCGCGGGCTACCTCAGGGCTGAGGTAAATTTTTCAGGATAGGTCCATAACTGAGACTCCGTTTAAGTAGCCCGCACTAACCGTTTAGTCTCGGCTTAGTCACGCTAGTCTCGGACACGTCCCTAGTCTATCTCGATGCTTTAGACCCCTGCAGTATACTTAACATCATGCCCGAGCAGTTTATACGTGCCTGAGCAGCAGCAGAGGCGTGAAGAAGAGTGATGACTCAAGTCCAGCATGCTGCACTTCAACTCCAATGAGAGTTTCTAATTCTGTTTCTCTGTGCATCACGTTTGCATGAATTTCACGCTTTTCTTTCAGTAAATTCACAGATCGGAATACTGTTCAATCAAACGGACCTGCCAGCCGACGAATCAGCCAGCCAACCGTATCTAAACTATTTTATCGCGATCTGGAAATAGGAACAAAGCGCCGAGAACGTGAAGAGCGCTTAGGCGGTTTTGTTGTTGTTGTTGTTGCTTTGTTCTTCTTCCCATCAGACGACAATAGCAGTTCCTCGCATGTCCCCAGAGGCGTTCCCCCCCCCCTTTTTATGTTGTTTCCATAGTAATGGAAACAACATAATAGGACGGGCTAAAATTTCCACGTTCATAGGCAAGCATCTGTGGTACAAACGCACGTCACTGCCGATCTCCCGCAGAGACGATTATGCAAGTGTAACTCTGACAATGACGTAAGAAAACTTGCGTCATCGATGCTGACGCGTATGGTGTTCCGAACGCAGTTCTCCTCCTCAGTGAGTGCCGTCTGTGCGGATGTGTGTGCGTGTGTGTGTGCGTGTGTGAATTGTGTCCGGGCCCGTTTCTTCGAAGATACTTAACCGAATGGCTTCAAATTTGGGGTATCCAAATTTATCAAAATGTTACATTAGACGATTCAAGCGTGTGATGATTGCTTAAGTGATTTGGGAGTTATCGCCCTTTTGAGACAAGTTGGTTGTCTTTCGTGTACAGGCGTAATATTTATTTAAATCACTCAATTGTTTGGCAGTAGATAGCTTGAATACGGACTCTGAATTGACTCACTACTAGAAAATGGTCGCTCTTATAGTTTTCATGTAAACCGAGCCTGAGTTGACATTGCATGTGAACCCAGTTCAGATGCCTATTTCTCCGAAAATACTAAACCGATCGATTTCAAATTTGGGGTTTCTAAATGAATCAAGATTGTTGAATAGAAGGCCCGATCCAGGTACGATTGCACACATGATTTGCGAGTTATCGCCCTTTTCAAAAAAAGTGGCTTTCTGGCGTTTAAAGGCGTAATATTTACCTAAACCACTCCATTTTTGGGACATAGATAGCATGAATACGGACTCTCAACTGAGTGAATTTTGGAGGTTGTCGCTTTTATACTTTTGGCGTAAACCGTACCTGATGAAAGTGCTGGTGAACACACTTTAGATCTCAAAATCGCTCCTACTATACATAGATAATGAGCCTGGGGTGCCATAAAAAATATACAAAAAAAATTAGAAAAATTCACTGCAGCCGTTGTCGTCAGTTGACTCGAAAATTTGTACTCGAAGCACATTTCCTTTACACAAGCCACACGCCTCACAAACATCGCAGAAAAGGCACACGCGCACTGACGCAAAACTGTATCAGCGTCAGTTTGCCGACGTCATGTTTGATTGACGTGGGGGTGTGTCGTCACTTTTCGGAAGTTCTCTATTTGTAGACGGGGAAAGCGGGAGTTTCATTGATGTAGTGAGCTTTGTTTTTCCCACTGACTCTCACTCAATAGCATAGTAGAGTGAGAGAACACCACATAGGTCTCAATGGAGCACATGCACAAACGCGGCTCGCGCAAGTCTGCGTGCGTGCGTGCGTGCGTGCGTGCGTGCGTGCGTGCGCGCGCGCGTATGTCTGTGTGTGTCTGTGTGCGCGCGCGCGCAGCAGACATAACACATAGTGAAAAAACGTTCGCCGCGCAGACTTGTCTGTTAAACACATTGAGCCGGTATAAATTCGATCTTTACACTGCGCAGCAGCAACACTTCAATTTTCATGGGGCTGCTTTCATTGCAAGAATTGTATCCGAGTCAAAGTTATTACGTCAAATGTATTATGCGTCATCCCAATGAGGAAAACGTCATAGATTTCAAAGAAAACAACTTGACGTCTCTCCTCCAAAACCAAGATTGGTCTGACAAGCCCGGTCAGTTGTTTCCATTGAGAGAGAGAGAGAGAGAGAGAGAGAGTGTGTGTGTGTGTGTGTGTGTGTGTGTGTGTGTGTGTGTGTGTGTGTGTGTGTGTGTGTGTGTCCTCCCGTATACATGGCATTACAAAAGTACGACCGTGACGACAGCAGGTGATTAAATGGAAACAACATATTGGGCTGGTCAGTGGCCATCTTGTTCCCATTTCGGGGATGAAACAAAGCCCTGTAAATCAGTGTACGCCACAATTGACGTGCACCGTGAAGCGTAATGGTCTGACGGCGGGATTCAACTTACAAGCAAGAAAAGCAACAAATGAGATGTTTTGCAGGTAGGCGAAAAGCGGCCGCAGAGTGACACTTGCATTAGTGATGACTAAAACATATTTGCCGAGTACTTCTAATCCAGATAGAAGAAGCTGAAAAAAAAAAAAAAGTTGTCTGGGAGACGGTGTCGAAGCCGGGTATTTCCGGCTTTCTGGGGCTCATGTTCGACATGTATTTTTTTCTGGACTCATATGTAATAAATGTATCTTTATAGGACTGATATGCTGTACACGTATCCTTTCACAAAAACAAAAATGAGACTATCCTGCGTGCGGCGACCCTCCGTCAGTCTGTCCGTGTGTGCGGGCAGACTGAGCGTCTCTACTGTTAACGCAGACTTGACAACAAAATCAATTTTCTATCATTCGACTGTCTCCGTCTTCAAATTTCAAAACCAACCAGTGGGCACCTACTTACCCCTGTCGTCAAAAGCCGAGACAACGTTAACTTTCGCATTTATCACGATAGAATCCCCGGATGCACACAACGTGAAGGCAGATCTTTATATCGTACTCCGATGACACCGCCAGATCTGTTGACGACTAATCTGAACACGAGGACCTCCCAAGACATCGACTGTCTTGTATCCACGACAACGCCTGAAACGGTGTACAGTCACAGCACGAACAACATGCTTTGGGTGAACAACAACTGCACGAAAATTATTTCCAAGGCGTGGTTGCACATAGCTGGAAATGGCTGCTGGAAGCCTGAATCTGGAAGCCGCCTGCTCGTCTGCTAAATGATGGCAGCTCGTATGATTGTAAACAGAAGACGGACAACAATGGCCAATGCTGGATACTCGCTTGCTGACGTGTGTGTGTGTGTGTGTGTGTGTGTGTGTGTGTGTGTGTGTGTGTGTGTGTGTGTGTGTGTGTGTGTGTGTGTTTGGCGTCACGATTCCTATTGTTAAATCTGCAACTGAAGACAACATTGTCAGTCTCATTGATTCCACTGTAACTGCATGTACGGTACATTTCATTTTTGTTGCTGTTGTTGTTGCAGCGTGCCTGTAAAAACTGTCACAAAAGAAAGAAAGAAAGAAACGAAAGAACGAAAGAAAGAAAATGAAAGAAAGATAAAAAAGCAAAAAAGTCAAAATAAAATAAACAAGCCCGAACAACCATATTTGTACGGACACCTGTTTGAGGGGACTTATCTTCTCTGCTTCTTAGGAAAAGAAGGAAAAAAAAAAAAGGGGGGGGGGGACGGTCGGTTGGCTCAACCCACTGAACATCGGACTCGAGATAGGAAGGCCAAGGGTTCGAATCACGACAAAGCCAAAATTTGGGCAGGCTTTCCACCGACCCCTTCCCCTCCTTTTTAAACTCACTCTGCACCAAAGACGTTACACTTCTAAAACACCCACCCCACACCCCCTTCAAAAATGCATGGCTTCAAATCCGTGCGAACTACAATGTGAAAAAATAATGCCCTTGGCTGACCGTAAAAGTATAGGACAAAAGCAAAAGTATAGGACATTCGTCCTGAACACTGTCCACCGTAGCGCAAAACTGATAGGACGTTTGTCCGCCTCGGTAAAAAAAAAATAAAAAAAAGAAGAAGAAGAAGAAGAAGAAAAGTAGAAAAGTAATCGAACATTTCGAAAATAAATCGGCCAATGGCCGGTGTCCAACGCGGAGATGAAGTCCTGAAAATGGCCGCAGTATGTGGACAGCTAGGTTCGATTGTACCGTAGTACTTTGCAGGTGGCACTTAGTGGGCGTCTTCAGCAATCGATTTGGACCTCCACCCACTGACCGCACCTGGGTAACAATAGTTCATTGACAAGCACGAACCAATGGCCTCTGTTCAACTCTCGGTTTCCTAGGTGTTATTTAGCTCTACCAGTTGTCGGAATGTTTGTTCCTGCTGCATGTCACAGTACCATCAGCCGGTGGTCGTCCAAACAAAGCTGTATCTATTTACCGTTTCCGTGAGGATTTGCTGGCGTTTCTGGTGGTCGAGAAAGGTTCATTGATAACGTTTTCGACAGAGAGGAAGGGAGAAAGGCTACAAGCAGTGGCATACGACTGCAAGTGACCTGTACCAACTCGTGCATCTTGTGAGCTGTCCCTAACGCGCGCTGTACAACGGACAGCACGGGATTTTCCGGGCTAAACTCTAGACTGTGTACTGTTTAAACTAGTCGTATAAAGGGTTCCAGATCTGTGTGTGTGTGTGTGTGTGTGTGTGTGTGTAAGTGAGTGTGCGTGCGTGTGTGCGTGCGCGCGCGCGCGCGCGCGCGCGCGTGTGTGTGTGTGTGTGTATGTGTGTGTGTGTGTGAGAGAGAGAGAGAGAGAGAGAGAGAGAGAGAGAGAGACTACTCCAGGCGCCAATCACCTGTACCAACTGTGACGTCACATTCATTACCATTCTTCCAAACACGCAACTATTTTCCGACCACCTTATTTTCGTCTGTAATAGACACAAGATGTAACGGCAAGTATACCGCTGCTAAAAAAACACCCACATTGTCATCCATCAACGCAGGGAAACTACAAGAAGCACCAAGCCAAATATGGCTCCCGCTAATGGCGTTCATGTAATGCCTGCTCAGTGACACCATGATTTCTATAAACGGACTTCCGTATCATCCTTCCCTTCCCGGGGAAGGAAACCCGCCTGTGTCAGTTGTACATTCCCGATCACGTGGATAACGTAAGGAGACACAGAGTGGCTAATTTAGGGGACACGCGCTTCAGCGCGACGATGATACGTTTAGACAGGACATCAAGCCACGACGATGCAGTGGATTTAATTACGCCCTAGGAAATCTTGCTTCTTTGAGGCTAAACAAGTGGTGGAAGGACTGGATTGAGGCGCGACCCAGGACGGACGTCACTGAAACGTTACTTGGTAAATGGGTGTCAGCGAAAAGCTATTAACTTTGCCTAAGCGTACGGCGCGTGAACACCGATATGCTGTGCATGTGGCGATACATTGTTGGTACATGAACATGAAGAGTGAGCAGAAGAAGAAGAGTGAGGAGGACAAGAAGAAGAAGAAGAGAGAGAGAGAGAGAGAGAGAGAGAGAGAGAGAGAGAGAGAGAGAGAGAGAGAGAGAGAGATTTTTGGTTTTGAAAACAACAACAAAAACAACAACACCCCTTCCCCCCCCCCCCCCAAAAAAAAAAGGCAAAGCAAAACAAAACCAACCAAACAACAACAAGAAAGAACCAAACAACAACAAAACAACAACAACAAAAAAACAACAACCAAAAAAACCAACAAAACAAAACAAAAAAACAACCAAGATACAAAACAAAACACAAAACAACAAACACCAACCAAATAAACCGACGAAAACACAATGTGTGAAATGCAGAGGACAGATCCAATTTTGTTTCTACACCAATGAGTTTCTCAATCTGGTTTGTCAAAGGCATGAGAACATCAGAACTGAAAAGGGAACATGGACAAACAGTGCACATTACCCAAGTTAGGAAACAGAACTTCCCACAAAAAAGTGAGCTTACGGAGATGGGGTGGGGGGGGGGGGGGGGGGGACTGTCTTCTGCAAATTGGAAAGAAAAGAGTGTAAGTGTGGACGGAAGACAGTGGAGGGAGGTAGGGAAATGAGGGTTTGGGGGGGGGGGGGGAGTGAAGGATTCAAGGAGCAAGGATGCTTCGGGTTCATCAGCAGCACTGGCTTGCCTTCTTTGGAAGTGTTATTACCACACAGAGACAGAGACAGAGACAGAGACAGACAACGCATTAATGTGGCCAAGAAATGATCTATGACTTCCCCATGGCGACATGACGTCTGATCCGCATTTGCCAAACTGGGAAATTGGTTCCCACAGCCCGCTGTCTCTAACACCTCGGGACTTGCACGCGGCTTCAAGCGCCTTTTTTGGAGGGGTGGATGGGGAATGGTCTGTGTGTGTGTGTGTGTGTGTGTGTGTGTGTGTGTGTGTGTGTGTGTGTGTGGACGTTAAACTCCCAAACACCCACCCACCCCGTTCCGACATTCACCCCACCCCACTGTGCTGGCTTTTTCATCGTTGCCCCGTCTTTGATATCACCCTATGTGGTGGAAAAGGACGTTAAACCCCCAAACACCCACTCACCCACCCACCCGTGTGTGTGTGTGTGTGTGTGTGTGTGTGTGTGTGTGTGTGTGTGTGTGTGTGTGTGTGTGTGCGGGGTGGGTGTCTAGAATAATCATCCTGTCAATAGGAGGCCAACCCAGTCCAAACCCCCTTCTGAGACATCTGAAAAGTGCTGCCATAAAAAAGCGGAGTAGACGTGTGAGTGCAAACGTGTGAAGATTGCCATAGCACCCCAGAGTCGGACAGAGGACATTTATAATGCAGAATCTTCTGACACTGACTGTGGGGCGTGCACTTTCTGACAGACTTTAAAAAAAAAAAACAAAAAACCACACACATCACAGCGACCGGTGTTTGGAAAGAAACGGGGATGGCAGACCAGTCGGAATAGAAACTTACGATGCGCGGCGATATCAGCGAGTCAGCCAGCACAGAGGACTAGCTTTACGAGGATGCTGGAATTCTTTATTTATCATTTACTTATCTAATTTTTTTTTTTTTCGATAACATACATGTACATACTGTGGCGAATTCCGGAGGCGATTTCTCAGTGAACCGTACTGAATGCCATTCGCACCCATGCCACCTTCCTGATCCACATGTAACATGAACCACGAAACAGGATCCCGAGCAAAATGCCGTGACCGGGGCAGTAAAACCTACAGTCCCCTACCCCCTCTCTTTTAGGAAGGGAAAAAAAATCTGTTCCATTTCACCATAATTTATAATAAAGAAAGGTTAAGCGTCCTTGATGTGTGCGTGCGTGCGTGCGTGCGTGTGTGTGTGTGTGTGTGTGTGTGTGTGTGTGTGTGTGTGTGTGTGTGTGTGTGTGTGTGACCATCGGAGGCACTCGTCTTCTGGAAGTCAAATACCGCTCTAGTTGCCCAACAGGCGCCAGGGGGAACAACCGCATGACACAAGTGATCCCCCTTACGTCAGCTGCCAATACAGTTTTTCCTCCGATTTTTAAAAGCTCGGTCGGAAAGGCAGAAACGGAAAACAGTTTTGTGGCCTAACCGCAATCACCCCCTCCCTCCTTCCCCTTCAACGACCTAATCTCCACAGGGTGGGGAAGGACATCCGACAATTATCAGCCTGTGGCGCTGATGGAATCTTCTCTATGGGGTCACCAGATCCTCTGCCCGCGATCCTGGGAACAGTAGCATCTCGTACTGAGGTGACATGTAACCCCGCCCCGACACCCAATCCATGCTGCAGGGTGAGTGTCCGCGGATCCCATTTCCCCTGTAATATGACCCGAAGTGGGACCTACTTCTTCTATCACGTTACATCAAATATGTACCGAGTGAACTTTTTTTTTTTTTTTTTTTTTGATATTCATGGACACTTGTGAATTACATGGGAAAATGAACAGCGAGCAGAGCCAGGTAAGCACGTATACTATGTGCGGTGTCCTCTCGAACTAAATAGACGAGTGAGGAGAGGTTTTCCTGAAAAAGCTGGTTGCACCACCACGCAAATCTGGTACAGGTGTATCAGCGACTGAGCCATAGGGGACGACGCCAGGAGTTGCTTCCCCTGGACCTTCCTCGTGACATTTCCTGTTGGAAGTACCCTCTTGGTGTTTCTACTAACATTACGATAAATGTCCAGGCGAAATGACTTCTGGCAGGAACTCAAATGGCCCAGTAAAAAGACTATCATTATCAACGAATCGAACATTTCTAACGCCGCCTGTGCATCCACACAAGGGCAGCTGATGTAGACCGGCAAAACACAGAGAGAGAGAGAGAGAGAGAGAGAGAGAGAGAGAGAGAGAGAGAGAGAGAGGACTTCCAACAGCTGTAGATACGTATCCTTTATTTCAGTAAATCGACTTGGCACATACCACATTAGCACCAGGCCGTAAACAATGAGTTCCGTTTAGTGGACTGCAACATCTTGACTTGTGCCGCTAATGTCAACACACACCTGTGATTTGCTACACCTTGTCTTTGATGTGCGGCCAGAGACAGTTTTATACTGGAACCACTCACGTTTCGATCAAGCCACATAAACCTGACTCGAAGGAATGGGCGACCTTTGCGGTTGCGTTTGTTCAGTCAACGTCCTTGTGTGTGTGTGTGTGTGTGTGTGTGTGTGTGTGTGTGTGTGTGTGTGTGTGTGTGTGTGAAGTGTGATGTGCGTGTGTTTGTGTTCGTGTGTGTTGTGTTTTGGCGTGCGTTTCATGTAGTTAGTTGGTGTTAGTGTTAGTATTAGTGTGTGTGTGTGTGTGTGTGTGTGTGTGTGTGTGTGTGTGTGTGTGTGTGTGTGTGTGTGTGTGTCTGTGTCTGTGTGTTTACCCCCCCCCCCTTTCCTCCAAGGGAAAAAAAGAAAAAAAAAAAGAAAGGAAGAAAGAAAGAAAAAACAAACAAACAACAGAAACAAAGAAAGAAAGAAAGAAAGAAAGAAAACGAAAGTGTTACTACTGTACGTGCTTATGCAATATTTTGTCTGCACACACACACACACGCACACGCACACACACACACACCATAACCATTCCTACCTTCTTAGATGAGCGCCTCCATGCACGTGCATACAGAACCGCTCCCCACTTCATCTTTATAAACCAGGTAAGTGGTCCGAACAACACCCCCTACCCCCCTGCACTGAACGTGCGTCCGTCTAGAGCTGATTACCTATATATTTACCACCACCACCCCCCCCCCACCCCCTCTAGACCGTACACCCAGTATTGTAACCACTTCCCGTGCGGCAGACGGGTGATTTGCACACAGGCACATCGGGTACGCTAACTGGCTTCATAGGGGAAGCCGCGCGACCTTCAAGCGACCCGAGGAGGGCGAAAGCAGACGATACATTATTAGACTGGAGTGCACACACACACACACACACACACACACACACACACACACACACACACCCACACACACACACACAGCGACTGGGGTACTCTGAAAATAATGGTGAGTAAGTGAATTCTTAGGAATTAACACCGCGCAAGCATACTCTCAAAATAAGATAACCAAGAGAGTCGTAAAAACCGACGGATGGTAGTGTGTGTGTGTGTGTGTGTGTGTGTGTGTGTGTGTGTGTGTGTGTGTGTGTGTGTGTGTGTGTGTGTGTGTGTGTGTGTGTGTGCGTGCGTGCGTGCGTGCGTGAGAGAGAGAGAGAGAGAGAGAGAGAGAGAGAGAGAGAGAGAGAGAGAGAGAGGCTGGGGGAATTGCTGAAGGAAAAAAAGACTGAAACCTAGGCCAGGGTGCAGCAGTAGCACACTACTGTGGGACCACGGGGGCAACGCCCCACTTCAGAAAAACAAATTATAGCATTTTTACAGGCATTTAGTAGCCTCTACTGGCACCCAGAAGTTAAATTTATACTGCCTTGGTACTGATATGCCAGCTTTCAAAACTGAAGTCCCATATTAATATATACTATTACATGCATCATGATACGTGTGCAACCTTTCCCCCCACTTTTTTTTTTCTGAAAGGATAGGAAATTTGACTGAAAACTGCCAAATGACTGAACATTCCCCATGCCTGGAGAGAGTCCTCCAAGCTGCAGTATGAAATCAATGCCGACAGTCCGAGAACCGCAACATATAACCAGCTAATGAGAGTGGATCAGATACCTCGTTAGTACCTGACAACCACGGGTCTCAGTCACTAGTATACGTGGCACACAAAGGCTGCCAACGGCCGTAACAGGTTTCTGCAAACTTGCGGTAAATGGACACTGGTCACATTAGCAGCCTCGTGGGCGATCCGGCGGATAAGCCAATTTGCGTACCAGGGATGTCAATTCATTCCATGTGTATTTGCTTTTATCAAATTAACGTCATGCATACGCATGATGATAACTACAGCAGCGTACAAATTCTGCCTTTACTCTGTTAGCATCATTTTTATGCTCAAATTAACATAGTTTGCATACACGACAAGTACAGCAGCGTACCAGGGCCCGTATGTAGAACTCGAGGTTAATTTAACCCACGGCTACGGGCCTAACCCAGACTAGGACAAAAGAAACCCCAAAACAAAATTAAATAAAAAAGGAAGCGAAGAAAGAAAGACAAAAGTCTTTCTTTAACGGCTTAGGCACCATGGTGGAATGGACCCGCTTCCTGATTTAAAACAACAACCAACCACCCCCCCCCCAAAAAAAAAAAAAAAAAAAATTAAAAAATTCCTAGAGCTAGTTAAGTTCGAGGTTACACTCTAACCCGGGGCTAAACTCCCTAACCCTGACTTTTACATGCGGGCCCAGGTCTGCTTTTCCCCCCGTGTTAGCATTGCTTTGTCTGTATGTGCTACCCACTGCATTGTAACTTAGACAGACAACATCTGTAAGGTTCACGCCTGCTCTGCAGTGCGCGGTACACCTCATTGTGTAGGGCTGTTGTAAGAGGTAACAAATTGGATTGCCCGTGCCTTCATCCCGTAAAGATGGGAGTATTTAATTATGGAGGCGGGCTAGGAGACATAGAGGGCAGTCGAACTTTTTTTCGCCCTTACCAACACGCGAAAAGCGTGCTCTCTCTCTCTCTCTGACATTTCATTTACTTCGTTGATGTATGGCCGAGCCTGGCTAGAATGAGATTGGCTGTTCATCAACACTGGCAGAACCCACCACTGGCACTTCCAGAATACACACATATGACACATATCCATTTACCCATTTATGACACAGCTCTCCTGTCACTAGACTGGATAAATAAATAAATGTGAATTGTATAGGCGTTTTACCCATTTTTTCTAATTGTTTTAAAGCGCCGCTGAACACAACACGCACGCTCACGTGAATCACACGCATTTTCTCG
This sequence comes from Batillaria attramentaria, assembly GCA_018292915.2. Lineage (NCBI taxonomy): Eukaryota > Metazoa > Mollusca > Gastropoda > Batillariidae > Batillaria > Batillaria attramentaria. Next base: position 302,661 of record JACVVK020000069.1, read on the forward strand.
CAAACTGGACACTGAACATATGACAATCACGCGGTGCGAAGGTTCAGCTCAGCTTTTCATAAGGTTCGGAAGTTAGATCAGATTTAATTTTTTTTTTCCGAATTTCGTTGGCTGAACATTTTCAGAGCAGAGGCAATCGTTATTCTTTCAGTTTTATTGTACGTTGCTGACCATGTAACTTTGCCTTACTTCCACCGAACACTGTGCAGATACAGAAAACAACAACAACAACAACAACAACAAAAACCCGGCAAAATAAACGAGAAGAGGTCAACCGCAAAATGAACGGAACACAAAAGAAATGATTCCTTCACCGCAAATAACTACATTCTGTCTTGAGTACACACAAAAATAAAACGAACAAAATGAATGTACTTTGTGCACGGCCTGCCCATTTCATGGACGCTCCAAACAAACCCGGTTCACATGAAACTGGAAGAAAGAAAGTGCCTGCAAGTGCTAAGACTTCAAACGTTCTATTCAATACATTTTCCGTTTCTGCTGACGTAATCGAAAGCACGCGCTCGTGTCATGACGCAAATCGGAGCGCCCAACATCCGATGAACTTTAAGAACTAAATGACTGAGTGTTTCGCATCACAATGACCCGAGTCAGCTTCAAAAAGCGAAAAAAAAAAGAAAAAAAAAAAAGAAGAAAAAAAGGCTTCCTTGTACCGAAGTGACTGCTTTCGTTTCTATGCTTCACTGCACTGAAAAAAGCTTTCATCGATCTTGCCAACCATTCACCAAACTCTCTCCTTCAGAGAATCATTACCCTCCATTCGTTTCCTTTCATCTCATTTCTGTTTGATCGGCGGGTATAACAAATAGGTCTGCACACAGCGCTCGGTCCGCGCAGGGCAAGGAGGGTCACTGCAATAACGTTCGACGAGCTACAAGTAGCACACGGGCGCTAATCGAGATGGCGTTCAGTTTCCCCGGTGCTGCTTAAGAGATTCAAACGTACTGACGACGGACTGCTTCTTCGGCAGGATGGAGATCTCTGGGCGTAGCCAATGAATATCCGATTAAGTCTGGATGGAGCCCGATGTATGGAGACAGCCCAGGACGTAAGTAAGGGGCCACGTTGGACACACCGGTTCTCACTTGAACACCGAAGTTAAGCAACGCTGGGCCCGGTTAGCACTTGGCAGGGTGACCGTCTGGGTATAGGCCGGGTGCTGCTGGCCGCGGTCCGTTCTTTGATGTGAGATTTCTCCTCAGTAAATCGAGTCAAAATCATTGTGCAGACTCGCTTTCGGTGCCTGCTTCGGCCCGTGTACACACGCATGTTCGGTTAGCCCGACCTGGCCGTCGTCGCAGGGGCCTAGAGTTATCGACGGACCCGGGTGGGGTGGGTGGGTGTTTGGGGGTTTAACGTCCTTTTCCACCACATAGGGTGATATCAAAGACGGGGCAACGATGAAAAACGACGGACCCGGAACAGAGCTGCTTCAGTGTAGAATAGATAAACAGAAACTAAGACAAGTCTGAGACTATTTCACGACTGCACGGTAATACACGCTGAAGACAGTCCCGACGATATAAGTTTGACACTAGAGCTAAGTCTGGGACTAATATAGTCTCCTTTCATGCATCGGACCCATGTTGCATAACAAGTTCCCCGATCAAGTCTTGTAGCAGGGACGTTAAGCATCAAGATCAAGCCAAGTCGTTTAATAATAGAAGGGAGTGTAAGCACGAAGCGGGTTAGGAAAGTGTACCCAATAAATTTTCAAGCAAGTCAGTCGATCAGTTGTTGCAACAGCGGAAAGATCCTTAAAATGTGAATGAAACTGGTACGTTGTGCGCCGCGAAATGTGTGTTACCCAGTCGATATCCAAACGGGTCTGATGTTTAATATTGGAAAGGAGTGACAGCCTGAGGCCGCTGGACAGTGTACCCAATAAATATCCGAAGGAGACAGTCGATCTGTTGTTGAAATAGTGGAGTGGGGTGGGTGGGTGTTTTGGGGGTTTAACGTCCTTTACCACCACGTACGGGTGATATCAAAGACGGGGCAACGATCAAAAAGCCAGCACAAATATTTGGCCCCAGCCGGGATACGAACTCACGACCCGAGCAATTGGAAGTCCAACGCTCTACCATTCGGCCACCCCGGCAATAGTGGAAGGAACTTTATGCACTTTATCTCTTGAAAGCCCATGAAAAAAAATCGCAGTTATATTTGAAATCTTCAGATCGACTAGGAGCCACTTCAAGCCACTCTTGCGCAATCTGCAGCGATCTTGGGCCTAGCGGGAGAAGGCCCACGCCTTGCGTAACAGTGGCTCGAAATGGCTCCTTACTGGTGTGCAGTGGCTTGTTCTTTTTTTTAACAAGTCTTATCATATAGCGGGCAGGGGGTTTTCGGGTGCGGGCTCTTAAAAGTTACGTAATAATGTATGTGACTGAAACTGGTACATTGTACACCGTTGTTCGCCGACGAATACATGTACACCCGACGAGCACAAAAACGAGACAAAGTCCGTTACTGAAATAACGGAAAGGAGATAAGTTCGGGAGTCCGTCTGAAGTACTCAATAAATATCCAAACGAGACTGTCGACTGCCCCCCTCCCCCCCCCCCTCCCCCGCCCTCCCCTTTGTTGAAATTACAACAGGAAGTACCAAGACAGAGAACGTTGCTGAAATAACGGAAAGAAGCGATAGAACATTGGGAGGCTATTTCCAGTGGCGTATAAATATCCTACCGAAGCGCCTGGCGTCTGTTCCGGGAGGAAGAAAATCGATGCAATAAATAAACCCCATCAGAAAGACATTTCATCCGCCCTTTCCCCCGATCGGGTCGGTTTACGTTCAATGAACTGGCAACTGAGGGGCTGTTTGCAAACACTGGCTGGAGGGTTTTTTTTTTTGTCCCCCCTATCGTTCTTCCCTAGGTGAGACTAGATAGGTTTGCATGCTGGACTGAATCCAGAAACTACTGCGCATCCAACTATCTCGCTCTCTCGCTGTGTGTGTGTGTGTGTGTGTGTGTGTGTGTGTGTGTGTGTGTGTGTGTGTGTGTGTGTGTGTGTGCGTGTGTGTGCGTGCGTGTGCGTGTATGTGTGCGTGCGTGCGACACAAATTCGTGACTTTACTACGTGCCAAAAAATCGCCCCCCTTGTCTCTCCCCCCCTCCCCCCCCCCCCCCCATGAGTAAAATATCTCGCGCAATAATGAAATTATGAACTGGTGACGCAAAGTGCTGACAGGACAACTGACAGAACAACAGACATGTCTTGACTGACAAGTGTTTGGTCGTGCCTCCCTCCCCCCTCCCTCCTTGTTCACACTCACCACCACCCTCTCCCCAGACCTATAATAATAGTTGAAGTTCAGACTAGTGGCATTTGCACTTGGCTAATTTCGGCAGACAGCAGCTATCAGTGTGTGCACTGCCTGGGTCCCGGCGTGCTGTGGCAGACACCGGTTATTGATCTGCTTCCAAAACGAGACCCCACCAAGGGCACACGAGGTCACCGCGCACCGCGAACCACCCCTCCACCCTGTATTATACCGTCTAACAGGTACCCACGCTGTACGACTTCAAATGGGGGTATCGGTCTGTGCATAGCCGCAGCTGAGTTCGGGGCACACCATCGCGGGTTCTTTGCATGTATGTATGTATGTATGTATGTATGTATGTATGTATGTATGCCTGAGTCCTGTACAATTTGTGTGCGAGCGATCATGATGTATGTTGGCCGGTGTGTTGAGCTTGATTTCTATGTTAATTTCTCGTTTCTTGTACCCCCAACGGGGTTTTGAAAAAAAACTTTGACTTGACTTGCAGCGGTAAGGTCCCACAAGGACACACGAGGTCAGAAGGCACTGCGAAATCGCCCCCACCCCCCAACCAACCACTACCGTATCATAGGTAACCAAGCTGAGCGACCTCTGGTGGGCTATTGCCAGCTGACTTGTTCTCTGTAGTTTATTGTGGCACAGCCGCACTCCCGCGCACTGAGCCACCTTGTTTGCGAGCGATAGTGGTGGAAAAGGACGTTAAACTCCCAACTCCCTACGGGTGATGCTAAAGACAGGACAACGAGGAAAAAACCAGATTTTGGCTGCCATCCTGGATTCGAACTCACGACCCGAGCATTAAAATTCCAAAACGCTCCATCAGCTCGGCTACCCCGGCTAGACAGTGGCGTGTACAAATGCATATATATACACAGAGGCCGACGAAAGCGTTTTCTAAATATGCACGGGTCACACTATGTACACTCTGGTTACCGGTAGCTCTCCTACCCTCCTTTCGTGTGCCCGCACCCCTACCTGTTGGTAAACTTCCCTCTACACTAAGCAGGTGCTGTGCATGCACTGTCTTTCACACCGTGTTTACATCTGAAGAGGGGAACGGCCATACACACACAACGCAATCTATTTCACCATCGGGCGTATCATTTTGAGTGATAGGAAAACACGCCGTCTGAATGGTCTAAATAGTCTGAAGTTTGTCGACCTATTCAGGCACACAGCGACCAAAACGAATCAACTGTAGCATACATAGAAAAAACAATACCAAAAACTTAGAGCACAAACCAAGTACTTGTTTGGTTGTTTTGGGCTTTAACTCTCTCTAAGCTGAGTTCTTCCCAGTAGCATACCAACGGACGGTTGCTTCCCTCTGACTAATAGAAACCCGTTTTGCTAGTGCTGTACTTAGTTGCGCTCTTTACGATGTTATGACTGAGAATAAAAACAGAAAGTTGGCGATCCCGTACATCGAACCTCTGCAGCCAAGCGTTGTGAACGCGAGAGCCCCACAATGGGGACCTTAGCACAGAGTGAGTTAAACATATATATATCTTTACCTGAGAGCATCTGTCG